>JAQQAE010000998.1:0-28069 GCA_029823295.1 Pseudamia nigra
GTGTGAGAGAAGAAGATGCAGAGGATAGGGTGAGATGGAGGTGGATGATTCGCTGTGGCGACCCCTGAAGGGAACAGTTGAAAGGGAAAGAAGAAGATAATCCGGTGCGCCTTATGTATTAAACAAAACAATAAATAGATTGTTTATTGATGGTGTGCCTTATAATCCGGTGCGCCTTATGGTCCGAAAAATACGATAAGTAGAAAATGTTGGGATAATGTCAGAGCCTTTGTCCACTCTGTCAGTTACACTCCCACTCTAATTCATGACAATTCTGTCCCATTTTAAACTCAAAGACGTCAGAAAATCATCTATAAACCCATACCACATATCAAATTCTGATCGACACCAAAAAAGCAAAGGTTTTGGGATTGTTTTATACTGTCAACCAAGTTTTTCGGTTACAGTATGATGAAGTTGTGGGGCTCTGAAGTGGGGTGTGTTTTATGACTTTTTGACTGCTTCCCATTGGAAATGAATAGGAAGATTTTTGCTGTTTTTTGCAGCTGTTTCTTGAATTGCAACCGTACAATAGCACACTATTCCCTGAATTTAGAAATGCTTTGATGTATGATTTGTGAGGGTTTTTGTCAAAGCTCTGCGAGGAGAAGTGTTACAAAAATTTGCACAGAAGAAGAACTGGAACAATAATAAACACGGCGAACAAAAATGTTTTCCCTCCATGCTTTGCATAGTAGGTACACAAAAATATGGCTGTGAAATGGCTTAAATGGTAACTAACAGTAACTAAACAAGCATTAAACATGAAGAATTTCTGTACCATCTCAGGGTGCATAAAGGTATAAAACTCAGTTGCTGGTTATGAAGCAGCTGTCTTGATAAGATGTGAAGTGGGCAGAGCCTTAAGTAATCAGTCACACATCTACAACCTCATCTTTGCCTGTAAAGGTGCAGCATTTGGTTAATTATGGAGCCCATTGTAAGATTGCACACGTTCTATCATTTTGCATGCATATGTCCATGTTACAGTACATGTGTCGGTGTGTGTGCGTGTGTGTGTGCGTGCATGGTGACTGCTGCAGCTCATATTTCCCAAGAGCCCAGGTTGTAAAGCCCACTCAGTAAATCATCTGTCCATCTCTGCCCCTCTCTCATCCCCCTCCTCTTCTTCAAACTTATCGTTCTATCACTCTTGCCTCCCCCACTCTCAGTCTCTCACCCGGCTTTGACTGATTCTCCCTCTCTCTCATCTCCCATTAGACCCCCAGTGCCTCGTTGTCTTCATTTTGTTTTATTCACTTCTACAGACTAGAGATAGAGAGAATAGAAAGAAGGACAAAAGGAAAAAGTTATGGTGAGAAGAAAGACGGGAGAAAAAATGAGAATGTTGTGTGAGAGGCAGAAGCGGGTAGTCAATTTAGTAGGAACTGGGAAGGACAGAAGGAAAGCAGGGAGGGAAGGGTAGGAAAAATGAACACAAACGCACACGCACAAACTGGAACAACACAGCAAGACAACGTGGGTGTCTTGTTGTGCAAAGGAAAGACAGACTCTGAGCAATATGTGTGTTTTTCTCCATCCTTCCTTCTCTGGGCTCAGGCAGTAGCAAAATCAATGCTCGCTCTACCTAATAAACAGACAGAGAGACGGATCAACAGCAAGGATTGTGCGATCTCAGCATGTATCCTACATCCTCTCTCTTCTCTGACCCTTATGGAGGCAGGGAATAGTGCGACGTGACGTGGTGCATCCACAAATACAGCAGTCGGTGGGCTCCACAATGTCAGGCCTCTCTGTGGAAGGAGGAGGAGCGTGGATGTGGAAGAGGAACGTGATTGGAATGTAGACAACACATACTTGTGTGTCTTTGTGTGTGGAAGTAAAGACGGAGAAGATGGAAGGGGGAATGAAGTGTATTGAGTGGGGAAAGGGCTTTTTTTGGTTTGCTTTGCTTTGTTTTTTGTGAGAGGTACACAAACAATGAGAAATCCAATTAATTATTTTTCAGTTTCAGCTGCTGCAGAAAAAAGCAGAGATGGCAGAAACACATGCACAGACAGACACAGCATCAAAACATTGGATCCCAGAAGTGATGCATGTCTAAATCCATCTTCTCTGTTGTGCTCGGCAAGCTTGGTCTGGCAGAATCCCACCCCTTGTCCCCTATAAGCATCTTATTTAGGTCATTGTGTAAACAAGTATCTCCTCTCTCACACACATCACAGCGGGTGAAGCAGTCGTAGGCTGCAGGCAGAGAGATAGGAAGGTAGGAGGGAGGACAGAGAATCTCCAGGGGAATCTATAGGTGTGTCTTTCTATGTGTGTGTATGTTTGTGTGTGAATTTGTGGGGCGGCCAAAAGCTGTGAACTTGAATACATCAACATATATAGACCTACACACTCAAGCACTCACAGAAATGAATGCACGCAATATTCACACTCAGCCCTTGTCCCCTTGCGCACACACGCACACACCGAGTGTGTTGTGAGATGAATAATGTTACTGTGCGTCTGGTGGGATGCACCACTGTCCCTGGGGCGGGTTGAATGCCGGGATATTGTGCTAGAACTGGCTGACACATACACACACAAACATACACACAATATCACATACACACACACAAGCTCAGCGCTCTGTCTCCAGGTGACTCTGTTCCTTTTATAGAGCCAGAGCACTCACTACCCCTTCTCTCTTCCTCTCTTTTGTATAAATGCAAAAACAACCCACTCCCATTTACAAACACATGCACAGGTAGGCAAAAGATTACGGACAAACATAACCCTGAGAGCTCGCATGCTGGAAAATACGCATCAAACACAGTACACACACTCTGTGACACCCCTACTGCTATATTCAAACACAAACACACATTGTAACGCCTTCCCTTGGAGGAAATTGAAGTTTTCATCTTTGCAATAGAAGACGGGTGAAAAAAAGAGGGTTAATTTGAAGTTTGCGTGAAAACACAGCTTCAAAAGAAAAACAATAACATTTTTGTTTGTTTAGGTTAAAACTATATTTTCTACAGTGTTTAGAAAAGAAAGGCTATGTTTGAAGATCATACAGTCTAAAACTGTTATGAATTATGGATAATAGAAAAGCAGCTCTAAAAAGCTAACATGCCACAGGGTGAATATCGTCATTACAAAGCAAGCATAAGTAAGCACTGTAAGTAACTCATCTTATTAATCAGCAGTGATCTTATTGTTGTAGCCTGCAGTCTTTTTCCTGGCCTCAATTATTCATCCCTGTCCATTCATAAACCTTTTCACAGTGCTGCAGAATTGACATGATTACTTTTTTAAATAAAAACTAAAGTTTCTTTCAGCGCTGTCACTCACAGTAGGTGCTGCATCATATGTCTGTTCTTCTGTCTTAAGAAGCAGATCCCAGGGCTGAAGAATAATTTTATACATGCACTTACACATCCATGAAAACAGTTAGTTCATATGTGGAAAAGAAATGAATATGAATAATGAATAATTCAGAATATTTCAGTTGCTAAAACGAAGTTACGCTGGACTGACCCCTCCTCATGTTTCTTATTTGCTGTCTCTGCTGCAATCTCAAGTCACAAATAACCCCAGCAATGTCTACTGATGTGCATAGTGTGTATTTCTACTTTTGTGTGACTGAAATATGCTTTAATGTTGAGATGATGGTACTATAGTTAGTTATCAAATACGAAAGGACCAAATGCAGAATGCCTGAACCATGAGTTCAAGAGTACTCCTCCTTACGATTTCTCTGTTTCTTCTTCCTTCTCCCTTTCTCCATGTCTTCAGAACCCTAACCCCCCTCCCCCTTTCCCATCTCACCTCACCTCCCCCTCCCTGCTCTGGCTACAGACGGAGAGAGTTATGCAGTCCTTCCGTGAGCGCAGCGGTGGTTACCACAGCAACCAACCCTGCTACCAGCAGGAGCCCCATGAATTATCCCGCCTGGAGACGTACCGACAGCACCCGCATCACCCCCACCCCCAGCACTCACATCCAGGACCTGGACCACATTCAGGCCCAGGCCCAGGGCATACTAGGGCAAGTTATGATGCCCATCCACTGGTGAATCCAACTAACATGCCCCAAGCTGGAGGACCTGGAACTGGGCCTAAGGACTGTTACAGCCAGCAGGCCTATGCTGGTTATCCAGGCAATGGTGGAGGGAATGGGAGTGGAAATGGGGTATCAGCACCCCCACAGGCAAAGAAACCTTACAGAGGCAGCAAAGTGCCCCCTCCAAACCCTGGTCAGCACCTGCAGGGACCTGGAGGCTACAGTAATCACATGGCCCCTGGGAATTATTCAGCCCAATATATGAGTGAGGGCCACCTCCAGCAGAAATGGGAGGACCCATCTCAGTTAGCACAGTATGACCAGGATATGGTAGGGCGTATGGAAGCAGGCGGCACCCCTGCACCTGGCGCGTCCCAGTACATAGACCAGAATATACTAGGTCACTCTCAGACCCAATGTCACCAGCCCTCCACCCCTGCCTATACGAGTCCCCATCACCAGCCCCACCCACCAAACCCTTCACCCTCCCCTCTCATGTACCCCCAGAGTCACCTGCACTACCCTCAGCACTCACCTTCACCATCACCATACATGGAGAAGTGTAACCCTATGCCTCACTGTTACAAAGGATATAACATGCCTCCCAATTCCCAGTACAGCAGACAAATGAGTAGCCACAGCAATCTGAAGCAGGGGGGCTACAGGGCAACCCAGAACAGTTATGGCTATCAGCAGCCTACCTCCAGAGGTTATGATCAGCAGCCTCCTTTACAGGCCATGACCAACCCCCAGGAGCCACACCCCAAATATCAACACTACAGCCAACCCCAACAAAACTACTGTCTGTCAGAACTGTCTGTCAGATCCCCAGAACAGTATTATCAGACCTGTAGCCCTTCCTCAAGCCACTCTCCTGCACGTTCTGTAGGTCGCTCCCCATCATATAGCTCAACCCCTTCACCACTCATGACCAATCCAGAGTCCTTCCAGTATGCCCAGCCTCCCATAACTCCCGGTGCAGCCTCATCTTCTTCATCTTCCTCAGGTGGCTTGCAGGAGCAGGGGAACACCAACACTATGTTAATGCCCCCACGCTCACACCCCTCACCGAGTGTATCCCATCCAGCTCCGCACAGTTACAGTACCACCCCACAAATTCCAACCATGAAGGAACGTTTTTCAGAGAAGCTACTATCAAACCCTAGCTTGTGGAGCCTAAATGCCCTCACCTCTCAGGTGGAAAACATTTCCAATAATGTCCAGCAGCTGCTGCTCTCTGAGGCCCTAGTAGCCAACAAGAAAGGTGGTAAGCGCAGTAGTGGGGGGAGCAACAGCAGTGGAGGAAGTGGAGTATCCTCTAAAAAGGGCGAGGAGTACAAAAGTCCTCCATATACGGATGGTAATGGTGGCAGCATTGGTGGAGGCCCCATGCAAGACCCTTATTCTACCCCACAGCACCAGCCACTGCCCATGGAGCTCCATGAAGGAGGCTACTCCAGCAGCAGTGACGAACAACTGGAGAGGGGCTACTATTACTGTGGCCAAGGCAGGAGCCCTGCACAGGCCCCTAACAACACACACCTCAGTCTGGATACAGCCTCTTCATGTTCTATAACATCTCCGGATGATATGTCCACCAGGTCTGGAGACTCAGGTCTTCATAACCTTACCCCGGACCCTGTTAGATGTCAGACAGGACAAGGGGGAGATGGCATGAGTACTCCAGTGAAGAGCATAGGTGATGAGAGGTCTCCTACGAGCATTACAATACCAAGTCCGCTGAAACAAGAGAGTGACTCTCCATCCGATATCCAACATATCAATGAGCCTGTCAAAGAGAACTTTGAAGAATCAGCCTGGACTGAGAAATCAACAGAAAAAGAGGAGATGACAACAGAAAAAACCTCAGATCTCGAGACAGACTCTGATACAACTAAATCTACAGAGACACTGGAGAAATGGACAGATGATGAGAAAAGATCAGCTGTTTACAGCAAAGTAAACAAAGAGGTGGCTGAAAAAGACTATTGCTATGAAGAGACTGTATACCAAGGGGTCCGGGGCAAATATGACCCCGAAGCAAGAGACTCAGTTGAACAGTCCCCATCTGCTCTCTCTGATTCCAGCCACAAGGAACATTTAGTCCAAGAGATGAAATCAGAGGCGTTCAAATCTGAGTCCCCAACTGCTTCTGAAAGCTCAGTAAAAACATTGCCTTTTATATCTAGGGTTGACCTTGAACAGGATCAATATTCCACAGAGAAGGAGGACAGCTCAGAGAACACGTCTCCTACTCCCCACGTTGAGACACTGGATGAGAGCAACACAGACAAAAAAGAAAGCAGAGATGGGGAAGAAAAAGAGGAGGGAGGAGAGGGGAGAGAAGAGGAACCTGATCAAGAGGAAGAAAAAGAAACACAGAGGCAACAACCAGGCTCACTTTCTCCTCCTCCATCTGCAGAGGATAGAGAGGAAATTGAGGACGATAAAACAGTTAGCCAGTCACCAACAGTGGAACACTTGAGTAATAGAGACGAGGTAGAGAAGCCTTCTGGAGACCTCTGTAGGACAGAGAGTCAGAGTACTGATCTTCATACAGACAAAGACTTTGTGACAGGGGCACCTGCTCATCCAAATGCAGCCGCAGCAACAGCAGCAGCAGCAGATGTTTCTACAATGGTGTCAGCTATTGGTGACACTGCTCCTCAGCCTCAGTCTGCTATGCCAGTCTTCTCATCTCTGAATGACAAGGCAACACCTCCATCTCAGGCTAGGGATCATATTGATCACAGTGATGCTAAAGTGCTGGAACCAGACTCTCCTCAGCTGCCAGGAAAGTCAATACTTCCCTCAGCCCCCTCCTGGGCAGACACTCCACCCTCCCCAAAGAAAGGTGATGAGGACATAGAGCCAGGCATCAGCTGCGCCAGTGCTGTGACCCCCTTGGCCAAGACAGAGCCTGTAGTCCCATCTGCTCAGCCAAGGGCATTTGGACGTAAGCACGCCAGAGGCAGAAGGAGAATCATGCATTCAGGTTTGGGGATGAGGCGCCAGTTAGGCTTGGACAGAGAGGGAGAAAAAGAAGAGGAAGCAGCCCCTTCACCTACACAGAAACCCTGTATGCCTCCAAGCAAAACTGAACTATTCTCAGATCAAATGGACCTAGCTCATCAAGAATCTATTGTGAGCCAGACCCCCAAAATGATAACTGATGGATTTCGTTCAAGAATGTGCACACGTTCATTCAATGCACCAGATTTACCACCAAAAGATAAGCCTAATGTGAAAAGAAAACCAGGCCCAAAACCAGGTTCAAAGTCTGGGCCCAAACCAGGACCAAAACCTGGACCAAAACCGGGGTCAAGACCTGGTGCAAAGCCAGGGCCTAAACCAGGACCCAAGGCTGGCGTAAAGCCTGGCCCAAAACCTGGGTCAAAACCTGGACCTAAGCCAGGACCAAAACCAGGACCAAAACCAGTGCCAAATGTACCAGAGGTGCCACTGAAAATTGAGCCTCCTGCGAAACGAAAACCAGGACCCAAGCCAAGTTCAAAACCTGGACCAAGATCTGGAATAAAATGTGGTCCAAAACCAACATTAAAGCCAGGCCCCAAACCAGGACCTAAACCAGCACCTAAGTCTGGAGATAATGTGCCACCCACTGACACAATACCCATTAAGGCCCCAGTAGGTCGACCTAAAGGCTCGGTTTCCAAAGCAAAGACAGTACCGGAAGAAAACCTCCAAACACTGACAACATCACAAACCAGGCGGAAGAAGGGCCTTAAAGCAACAATATCACAAGAAAACGAGGATGTAAAAACAGAAAATCCAGAAGAAAAACAAGCAAGTCAAGAAGTAAAAGCACCACAGAAGGAAAGTAAAAACATGGTCTTGAGATCCAGAAAACCTTCTCAGGAAAAAGCATCAAAAGAAAAAGAAAAGGAAAAAGAAAAGGAAATGATGAATGGAGAACATATTGTAACCCACACCCCAACTGAAATAAAATCTAGTAATGTTACTCTGAAAGTGGAGGAGACTTTACCTGCAGAACAGATTCATGTACCCACTGCTAATGAAGTGAAAGACACAGATGAAGCTGAGCCACCAACACCTCTTGCCCCACCAGCCCCAGAAGAACAACCCAATGAAAAGAAATCATTACCACTAAAACGAAAATGCAGCCCAGAGCCCTCTACTCTGCTGGTAAAGAAAAAACGGGGTCCAAAACCTAAACCAAAATGTCTACGGCCTCCACCCCCTGTGCTGGAAGAGGTTGTTTCTGAACCTAAAAAGAAGGCTGTCCGGGGACCCAGAAGAAAGCGAGGGATGCCCAAAAAAAACCCTGAGAGCACCTCCTCAGCTAAAGAACCCCCTCCCAGTAATGTTGAAATTGATGTCATCACTGATGCAACCACTGTTCCTCCTCAGTGTCCAACAAAAACAAAAGTCCTTCCTCCACGCAAGGGCAGAGGGCAGAAGTATGAGGCCATGGTGCAAAAAATCACATCTCCCAGCTCAAAGAAACACCTAATTCCCCAGGTGGACAGCAGTCTGTTTGATGATGTGACAACCAAGACTTTGTCTCAACATGCCTTAAAAGTAGGTGATATGCTCATAAATAGCACTGACATTGTAAAAGAAGAAGTGAAAAGCACAGAGTGTAAACAAGAAGGAGTGAAATATCATCAAAGAGCAGTGGCAAAAGAGGAGGTGGCACGGGAGAGCAAAAAGGATGAGGTGAGTCGAGCAGTATCAACTCCACAAAGTGGCACCCAAGGAGCTGGAGAAGGGGTTGCAAATAAGGATGAAGTGAGACAGGAAAACATTAAATCAACCACACAACCAAATGTTGGAGGTGAGGTTTTGGGCTTAAATGAGGCACAAGCAGAAGTCAGGGCTTCAGGAGAATTGACACAGCAGACCTCAGGAGATGTACCTACTGAATCTATGAAGTCAACCAGGACAAAAAGAAAGAGATGGGCCATGGTGGAGAGTACGGATGCCTCAGTTGTAGCTCTGGAAGCAGGGAGTCTAATAGTTACAACGCCAAGGCTAGCTAAGCAGAGAGCCATTAAAAATAATCATGAGATGCATCTAAAACAGAGGAGGAAGAAAAGAAAAGGACAAGTACCCTTAGAAGAAAAAGAGTCGGTTACTGAGACCAATACTGAGACAAAAACTGAAGCAAAAGAAGAAGAACAACAGGAGATGGTTGAGGAGAAGGTAGAGATAGAAGTAGAAGCAGAGTCAGCAATACCTCCACCTGTTAGCCAAGATGAGATTGTCGAGCCCCCCCTGGTTAGCACCACAGAGCCAACCCAGAAATCTAAGAGAGGCAGAAAACCGTCAACAAATAAAATCAAGGGGAAACAGGGAAAAGTGTCATTGGAGCAAGTCCCTGGTAAACTAATCAAAGTCTACAAAAAGCCTGGGCCAAAACCTGGGATGAAGGACGCGATTGAAGTTATTGAGGCTGTAATAAGGGCTGCAGGGTGTGAACAAGCTGAAAAAGAGGAGAGAGAAAAAGAGGAAAAGGAGCGCAACGAAAAAGTGGAGAAGGAACCAGAGGAGCCATGTACTGTGGGTCCTGTAGTGACAGTAACAGAACAACAGACAGAAATCATAACTGTGAAAAGAATCAGGCGTAAACCGGTCCAACAAAATTCCAAACTGTCTTTCTGTCCATATGTGCGTCTCAACAACTCCAGAGACTTCTCTTCTTGGTGCGCTGTAGTCAACAGGCCAGAGGATGCAGTAGTGTTTCAAAGACGTAGAAAAAAGGGTATCCTTAGAATGAGGAATCCTTTTACAGTCGCAAAGGTAGTGCCGCACACGGCAGCCATGATGCAGGGGCCCATAGTAAATAAAGAACTGATCAACAGGTCTCTCAGTTGTTGTCTGTGTGGAAAACCAGCAAATTACAGAGACCTGGGTGATTTGTGTGGACCCTACTATACAGAAGAGAGCATTCCACGGAAGATTTTGACAAATAGTCAGTCAGAGCCAGTCAGGGAAATCCCAGAGAAGGCCAATAACAGTGATAGTAGCATAAATGAAGAACCTGGCAGCTCCTCAAAGGATGAAGGAGAGCGCAGCACAGAAAAAGAGGGCAATACAGAGTCATCCACTCAAGAGGGCAGTAGTAACAGGCACCACAGGCATCGACGGGCAGAAAGATCAGAAAGAGTGGCTCGGGAAGGTGCTCCACGAAGATTAACCCTCAGAGAGAGATTCCAGAGGATAAAGCAGTTCCAGACCACCAGGCCAGGGACAAGTGACCAAGAGGACAATGACACCACGTTCCAAAGGCAACAAGAGGAGGCAGAAGCTAAGGAGCACTGGGCCCATGAAAACTGTACCATCTGGACCAAGGGGATAATTATGGTGGCAGGGAGACTATATGGACTGAAAGAAGCTACCAAGAGCTCAGCCCAAACGGTATGTTAGGAATATCATATATGACTTTTAAACTGTGCATGCTTATGGGAGTTAAGAGAATATACACAGTTTCTTTCAGAAATTGCTGTCAACTTTCAACATTCTTCAGTTTTTTTTCTCTCTGTCCCTTTGTGTCTCTACTGGTCAATTTGTTTGTTTTGTTATTGATGTTGGTCCATATGTCTGTTTGTCTGACTAACCCCAGAACTGCTACAAGTGCCAGATTGTGGGGGCGTCCCTCAGCTGCTGTTGGAGAGGCTGCTCTCATAAATACCACTATGTCTGCGCCAAAGAGATAGGTAAGAGACCACAGCAAGAGAGGAAGGGAACAACAACAGATGAAAACTGAAGAAAAACCAGAGAGAGGGAGGAGAAACGAGGAGGGAAATTGGGAACAGGAAATTGAACGTAGGTTGAGAGGGCAATAGGGGAGGGGAACAAATAGGGCAGGTGAAAAAAAGAAAATGAAAGGAGAGGGAAGAAAGAGATGGGATGTGGGTAAAATGAGAGAGGGAAATG
Source organism: Pseudamia nigra (assembly GCA_029823295.1). NCBI lineage: Eukaryota > Metazoa > Chordata > Actinopteri > Kurtiformes > Apogonidae > Pseudamia > Pseudamia nigra. The sequence continues at coordinate 10,936 of JAQQAE010000998.1, forward strand.
CATCAAGACGCAACACTATTGAGTGAAAGAGGAAATGTCTGAAAGCGCTGGGGAGAGCAAAGGAGAAAAGGAGGGAGGAAAATTGAGTATGTATAAAGGGGTTGATGTGAGGAAAGTGCGATCCTGGAGTGTGCAAGGGGAGAAAAGACAAGATAGAGGGAGGAGGTTGTGTATATAGTATGTGCATTATTGACCGCAACTCCTGTGGCTCCATCCATCCATTCTGCCATCCAGGGATTGAATGTGCATATGCATGTGCCTCCCTGCCTGAATACGCTAAATGCTTCCCGGTGCGCTCTTTTAACCATGTTGCATATGCACATTCCCTTCAGTGTCCCTGGTCATTCTTGTCAATATAAGTGTGAGTCTGTGTGTCAGCGTATGTGTTGTGTGGCTTTCACTTGTATTACCTCATGCCAAGAAGGTACAGTGTGGATTAGAAAGCCTGCCACGTCTGCCGAGCCAGCACAGGGAACAGAGTGAGGCCCTTTTTAATCCTGCTGAGTGCACCAGCCATATCTGACTGCCTGCCTGCCCGCATCGCAACTCATCCACTCAGTCTCCCCTTTCCCTCTGTTCTCTCTCTCTCTCTCTCTCTCTCTCTCTCTCTCTCTGTGTGTGCCTTGTTCTTGTTCATTTTTCATTTTAACCCGGCCTCTGTCATTTATCTGGGTTTTTTGGGGGGTAGTGGTACAGATTGGTGTATGGTATGGAATAAGGTTTCTGTGTGTGTGTGTGTGTGCGTGCGCACGCATGCCCCATACCATGTCTTTCACTTGATGTTATGATCTTGTCGACATGTTAAATCTTATCCTCTCCTTCTTTTCTTTGGTCCTCTGTTCCTCCTCAGGCTGCACATTCCATGACGATGACTTCTCCATCAAATGTCCAAAACACGAGGTAAGACTTTAAAGTTTGGAAAACAGGATATTATATTTTTCAATTTCAGTTTTGCATCAAATGAGCAGTGACTATGTTTATGTGCACAAAATGGTTATTTATTCCAAAATATAATGTATTTTCCATTCATTTGTTCTCATATCTAATGAATTCCACTACTATTCCTATGCATCCTACAGTTGCATTCAGCAGTGTTTAGCATATCGTGTACAGTGGTATTTTGCTTCTTTGCATCAAAGAGATGGCAAACGTCCCTTTTTATGTCTACATCGAACTTCTAGCAGGGTCATTATTGTGAAAATTGCACATATATAAACCTTGTTAATATCCAAGTCTTTTGCAATGTTGAATTCTAGGCTTGTTTCTTCTGCCAATCAGAAATGTGGGCTTTTCCTTTGATTGTGCATCTCTATGATAGCTTTGTAAAAAGTTGGTAGGATGATTTGTGTGGAAGATGAGGAATGAGGAGGTATAGGGTCACACATTCCAATTCAAAACCCAATTAAAGGTCCCATACTATGAAAGTGTATCTTTATTGGGTTTAATTTGTATAATAAAATATGGTCTTGCACTTACCGTACATAGTGCCTTTCTACCCTACAGCACTGAAAGTGCTTTACATTCATCCATTCACACACACAAGCACACTCATTCATACACCAAGGAACACTCACTGGGAGCAGCTTGGGAGTCAGCATTTTGCTCAAGGACACTTTGACCTGTGGATATGAAGAGCCGGGGATCAAACCACCAACCTGCTGGTTCATGAACAACCCGCTCTACCTACTGAACCACAGCAGTCCCGCTGAGCCACAAAAATAATATATGAACTTCCTCAGTATTGCCAGTCTGGAGAAATCATCATAGGTGGCATCATAAGCCACAACAAGTCATAGTAAAGCTAAAATGCCTTAGTCCTGCCCCCATGAGGTAGTACAAGTCTAAATTTTAAAAATCAGCCAATCATATTCAAGGTAAAGTTAGCCCTGCCCCCATGAGCAACTGGCTGATATTCTTGAGATTTTTAAATATATATATTTTTTTGGGAAAATTGTCCCTAAAAAGTGCACCATCCTGTGTTGATAGCAGCTTTGCATCAGAACCTCTTCTTGGAAATGTCCTGTGGTTCAACCAATCTGAGTGTTTCTGATTAAAAGTGGGCAGTTGTCACAATTAAACACAGTAAAATCAGAGCATGTGTGGTAATTAAGAAGCCATCAGACTAAGGAAAATTTAATAAACACATATAAGCTACACAGATATAAACTGAAGTATCACAGTATGGGATTGTTCCAAATTTGCTGTGTGCATATCCAAAAAATGCTCCATGAATTATACCTCCCAATACAAGGGCTATACCAGACATAATTTCAGGAAATGGACTATGTCAGTTTAACAAAAGTTATGCCCTAACAGTGGGCATGACATTTTGGGTTTTTTTTTTTTTGCTGATTTTGTTTATTCTAATTGAACATCTGTTTAAATAAGTTTTTCTCTCTATAAATGTTTTTTTCTTCATTGTGAGTGTTTAGCAGATTGCAAGCAAAAGCAATATTCTGTCATTGAGTTCTTAACAAAGGTAAAGTGCAGTCTGTCTACAGAATATTTACAGAGACGACATCTCTGACAAAAGCAATGTGCACAGATTAATGAAGTTCAAAGAATGGGAAACCAGCCCTGAGGACAAAAACATTCTGTAGCCTTCTGTATGTACCAGTCAGACTGCACCCCTCCTTTGTCAAGAGTCCAGTGATGGTATGATGCTTATGCTTTGAATCCATTATTCACCTGTGTGAAGAAAGTGATTATGAAACACCAGTGCAGAGGAAGAGGTACTCTAACATCATGTGCATAAAAAGTTCTGACTACTTTTGCATAACTTTTGGCACAGCTTGTGTAATATTATCTTATCCCTCATGCCATAATCCAGAAATGTAATTTGTAATCATGCCTGACTCAGAGTATTCAAATAATCTATGCTGTTTGCATGTCCCATATCAAATTAAGTATGTAGTCCTAATACAAAATTCATATGTATTTATATGTGGCCAGTGAACTACAATAACATTTTTTACTTAGTTGTGACAACCGCTGTCCTCTAAGAGCCACTACACATTTTGATTGTTCTCTCCCTCCCTACACCTCTGTTATCTTATTTCTCCTCCTCCCCCCACTCTCCACCATCCTCCATCCCCTTCCTCAGAACAAAAAAAAAAAAAATCAAATTCACACATTGCTGTCACAGGCATCAGCACCATAGCTGGATAGATGATAGAGTGCAGAACAGAAAACACAATTGTCAGCTCTTGTAAAACAGAGAACGAGTCAGAGGAGAAAACATGAGGGTGCAGGTTGGTGTTCCATGTGCCAGTATCAAGTATGCTATTATCTAATCCCATGACAATATATAAAGTATGAAAATCAGGATCTCATCGTGAACAAGCTGATCTTCTGTTTCCAAATCAATACATACCCAGTGACCTTGGCCAGCTTATCAATCACCACCAGCAGTGTTGCCACGTTTTCTGCCATTGTGTGTGTTGCTTTCACTCAACACCCACTGTTATGCCTGCAGACCACTGTGATTACAATAGGTCACTGTTTTTGTGGTAATATGAACGATCCACTTCACCTGGCTTTCCTGTAGGGGAGACGCCATCTGGTGGTCGTACATTTACACTGCAGCACAGAGAGGAAGGTCAAATGCAGGGGGAGGGTGGGGGGAGGTAAATAGGGAGAGATGCTGACATTCAGCAGGGAGCAGCGGTGCATTGAGGCAGCAGTGGCAGTCCCTTCCTCCCCCACCTCTCTGCATCCCTCTTTCCTCCCTCTCCCTTTCCTGTTCTCCTCTGTGCAGACTGACAGGGATGAAAGACTGGCTGCTGATCAAAACACCCCACCCACCATCACTGCCTGCTACCCCTTCCCAGATGCACTCTCCACCCTTTCGCTCTCCTTTTTTCCCCGTTCCCCCTATTTTTGCCTCTGCGCTCCCCTGCTGTTTCAGCTCCCTCCGTCTTTCACTCCATTCACCTCTCATCTTCCACGAGCTCCCTTTTCCATTTTGAGTCATCCTGCCTTCATCCCTTCCTTTCTCATTCTCTCTCATCTCCTCTCTTCCTCCCTCCCCACTTCTCTTCACCTTAACTCCAACATCTAAGCAGCAGAAATAGAGTGTGAGGAACCGAGAGAAAGAGCAAGACAGAGAGAGAGATTGTTGTTAGCAGGCTGAGGCATAGCTGTCATCAGCTGAGGGATCTGAAGGTCTGTGTGTGGGTCTGCGCTGTGCCAATTTACGCTGAGCAGCCTAATCAAAGGGAAGAACAGGCATACACGTACACACACACAAACACACACACACACAGAAACACAAGCATGTAACCACCCCATCTAAGGGTCCCCCTCTATATAACTTCCTCTGCGTTCACTTGGCTTCAGGGCTCAAAAATGGAAAAGAAAAACTGCACACACATGCTGCCTCCAGCTGTGAATTCTTGAGAGCTACTGTGAGAGTCCACACAGGTTCGTTAACAGGTTACCTTTAAGCTCACACACGCACACACATAGCAAGCTGGAGCGAGTCAGGCAAAGAGGCATGGAATAGGAAAAACAGACTGGTTTGTGCTGCAGCTGAGTGGGAACAAAAGACAAATGGGGGCAGTTACATCAGAGAACAGAATGAAAGAGACAGAAAGACAAAGAGAAAAGAACAACAGCACTGCAAAGCCACCAAGGGAAGGAAGTAAAACAGAGAAAGCAACTTAGACCAAGGGTGCAAAAAATAAGAGTTACTCTGTTGAGGTAAACAGAAAGAGAGCAGGTGAGATGAAAGCCTCAAAGTGAGGGAAAAATGAAGAAAACATAACAAAGAAGGGAAGAGGGAACGATGAAAGCTACTGGTCTAAGTCCAGGGCATAAAGATGGGAAACTGGCAGTTCATAGAGAAAAACGCAGAATCCTCAACGATAGATACAGGGGGCTGCAGAGGTGGATAAGAAAGGAAAAGTGCTCCACTACCTCCACATCACGGCAATTAGTAGGCGTTCCCGCTGTGTCTTTCACAGAGGAGCTGGTTCACTGGCCAGCTGCATCCATCTACTGACTATTACACACTGGAGGCAGCTCACTTTCATGTCTGGACTCTGCAGAGCTATACTCTCACACACATGCACAGAGCATGCAGTATACTTGGACAAAGAAGAATAATGAGCAGTTTTTATGTAGATGCACCTAGGGAACACACACAGGTTCATACGTATGTTAAACTGGATGTATCTTATAAGTATTCTGCCGTGCAGTGAGTGCAGAGGCAATGCAGCAGCCACAAACACGCAGACCTAAAACCTTTGGCATAGCTCATGCCTTTTCTTCTTCCAGAGCATTTTGGACTTGTATTTATGTCAGTTTTATTTCCTTCTTTTTCAGGATCTGTAAGATATTTCAGCATACCACTTCCACCGTAAACACCACCTCTCAACCAGGCATCACCTATCCAGCAAGGCTAACAAAATGCTGTCCTAAGAGCCACCTGTAACTTAAAAAATGCAGTGATGACTGATGATGGACAGCCACGTTGGTAGGCGAAACTATGTGAGGGGGAAAAGGTTGTGCTGAGGTGGAGCTAGGAGCAATACAAACCCTGAAGAGTGGCTCCACAGAGAATAGCTGCCCCCTGAACCCAGCCTGGAAATGTGTTTTCTCAACTGAGCCCCTTCCTGGAAGGCAGTAGGCAGCGGCACGGTTTAACTGGAGGATAGACTGTGCTTTAGGGACTGTGTGCCTAGGGCCAAGTGCACATGAGGATGTTTGAAATGCAGAGCGAGGAATGCGTATGTTCTGCCTTCGGATGGGCTGCTATCATATTCAGACACCTGGCGGACACTGATTGGACAGGAGCATCCCTCTGGCCACCTTGTCAGTGGGCCAAGAGGTGTGTATGCGTGTGTGTGCGTCTGTGTGTGTACAGAATTGTCATTCTGCAGCCACGTCATCAGTGTGTTTGTGTATGTGTCTGTGTGAGTGAAGAAGTGCATCTCCTATTCAAGATGTCATGCATCAAAAAGCCGCAGCCAACCACTGGATGTACTATCTTAATGTGTACATTTGTGTTTGAAACAACAGACAAAATGAAACAAAAAAGGAAAGTGTACATGATGATGTGATTTACAGGTTCTAAATATTCTCATATTGAAGAGTAAGGAAAAAAAACGGAAGCAGTATTTTACTATAATGCTCTTATCTTCGGAGATGTATTTTGATGTGCATTATGACTATACAACATCATTGCATCACCCTTGGTATATGTCAGGCTTTTTGTTCTTCAGATATAAAAAAGGAAATGTGAAAAAGAGAAAAACATAAACTCTGTTTAAGAGTGTTACTTCCATCAACTGTGTGCACATTCAGTATGTACAATAGACACTGGCACTGACAGGTTACAGATCAGGGGCCAGAACATCTCACATCATATCAGTGTACAGTTCAGAAATATTACTGTTAAACATTGCCATGATGTATGATTATTTCACCTACCACAGCTGTGCAGAAAGATATACATGTACATCAAATTCAGATTTCATAGCACACCTGTCTGTTTGTGTATCTCAAATGTAGCCTCTTTCACTCTGCCATGCTATGTAATAACACCCTGTACAGGGAGACAGTTTAAGTACTGGTCATATCAAAAGGAGACATATTTAAGTATTAGAGCATAAAAGAAAGTGCAAAAACGCCACACCAAACTTTCTCTTTTATGGAGCTCATTATTTAATGGTGTATATAAGTATTTGATGCTGTTTAAATGTAAGATGTGATGTACTAATATAATTGTGTATAGTATTTCCTAGAGATGTTTATTTTCTATAAAATGGAATATGTTATTGCTTATAAAATGTTATTAAAAGAATCCATTGATGAAAAAATAACAACCTTTTTGGGAATGTCACTTGTCTTAAGTTGGAGCATGCCATATTATTGATTTTCATGTCTATTTGTTTGGACTCGATGACACAGCATCCCTTTGTTTGAAATGTTTTTTGTAACGCCAATGTTAAATATACCAGCACCTTTCAATGCTGCTATGACCAATGCCTGCTCTTTTTGTCTTCACTTGACGCGCACAACATCAACACACTGGAGGTACAATTAGTCCTTGCTCTGATCTTTGGAAACAAACTGTGCCCAACCTAAACAAAACCTTATTCTTTGTTAACTGTCTGACAAAAAGAAAAAACATAAATAACTTGTGCCATTAGGAGTAGGATAAAAAATAGCCTTTGCTACCTGAAGTAAGAGAAACATGTCGTAGCCTCGATCTCAACAATATTTTCAATATAAAAACGTAGAAATCTTATAAACCCATCTTTATTGTGCTGAGACCTTAATTCATTATTTTCCCCTGAAATCTCTGCAACACATGAATGAATAAGTTTTTTCATGTTAATGTAAGCTCACAACCTAGTTACATAATTTTGAGGTTGGTGGCAGGGAGACTTCCACCATCTGAACTCAAACTCAAATTACACCACGGAAAACGAAAACAGCAAATAGTGTCCTTCTTTACAAAATATTTTAATATTTACATCATAAAGAAATAAAAGAGACAGGATGAGATGAAAAGACATCATTTCAAGGACATACCGGTACTGTATGACCAGGATATTTTGACATGATTGCTTCCTGGTCATCTCAAATGTCTTTCACATTAGTGACACCCTATAAACATACTGGTCCTGGACAAAGACACAAAGATCTTTTTACAGTTATCTTAAAAAAAAAAATCCAAGTGTGGTTCTCTAGGAGCATGAAACTAAAATGACTGAAAGAGCAAGCATTGCTCTTAATGTTGGAGCTACAAAGGAAAACAGAACGGACTACAGGCCCTCTTTGGGAAAAAGTGGTTGATTCTTTTGACATTTTGAGACGGTGCAATTTGTTGCAGAAGAGACAAAGTTCATATTACAGCACAGGGTGTAGGTTGGTCATGGCAGTGTTCAGCCCTGCCAACTTTTCTGCGATATTACAGTTGCATTCATGTGCAACAGTGTAAAAGGTCAGTCATATGGTATGGCGGAAATGTCATTTTGATAACCTGATACTGGCACCAATAACATAATATGGGCCTGTGGTCAGTTCTACCTATTTAACAGGTTTGTGGGGATAATGCGCATTCTATCATTCTGTTGACGCAAAATACTGCTTAATCAAAGTTCATAGTCATTATAAATACATTTTAAAATATGTACACAGCAAAACAAGAAAAAAAACTCATAAAGCCATAGTATTACTTATTTCACTGAAATCAGCCTTTACAGACTAGTGCAGATACAGACACCGGGCTGCCATTACTTGGATTTTCACCACCAACCATGGCTCAAATTGACTTTGAAAAACCTGTTGTGACTTCCCACTGAATACACCCATGGTTTGGCCATTTTCCTCAAACTAATAAGAGAGCCATTACTCTGCAGCCAATCAGAGCAACCCACCACTGAGAAGACAGTGCTTCTATAGTGAAAGACAATAGGAAGGACTATATACTAACTGTCATTATGCTTCACACATGATCACCTCATTCATGCTGTCGACCTGGAAGAAATGACGGCGCCTCACTATAGTCAAACTCTTGACACTGCAAAGGAAATTGAGGGAGTAACAGAGAAAAAAAAAAGGTTCTTCCAGTCTGGTAATAATCAGTAGAGTCAAGGATAAACCAGATGTGAACTCCACAAGTGCATTCTGATGTGGGGATGTGATAACAAGAGGAACAAACTATGTAGGAATCTTGAACCGCTTGTGTAATAGCTGCACGTTAAAAAGCCAGAGACTGTACTGTATGTTCTTTTCTGCCTGTGTGTTTGTGTGTTAGTTGTGTCTATATACACTGTCCATGCACGTCTCTCAGCACCTAACCTCCTCCCTACTCTCTAGCTGTTGGTAACTGTGGTGCCGCTCCCAAGCTTGATGATCATTTGCTGGCAGTCATGTAGGGTCCTCTTGTCTCCCAGCTTCTCCAGGGTGCGGGCTGCATCTGCCAGCATGCCCACCCTTTGGCCAGGAGCCGACAGAAAGGAGGGAGGCAGATAGCGGCATGCCAACATCACAGCCTCTGCCTGCTCACGCTGTCCTGGCCGCATCTCGTACTCCTCTGCACACAAAAAGAACAAATGCTGTTACCATCTATGTCAGCCAAGCTTTTCAGTCATCAGCCACCAAGAGCCAATCAGACATTTGTGTCTTGTTTAATTACTGATAGTGATTTGGTGAAGTGAGCAAAGCAGTAGAATAGATCAGAAGCTGATTAGACGCACTGATTGCAGCCATTCAGACTCTCAGCTCTCATCAACTTATTTTGAAAAAATAGCGGCTTCCACTGTTAGTATTTACAGGTAAGATCTCGTCAGGCATGACAGCAAAGAACAAATACGACAAAATGTGAAAATGAACAAAGATGAAAGCAGTGTATGTAATAGCAGTAGCAGTAGATGTCTCTCAATCAAGACACTAGGCATCAACTGCTGTGCACTGGAGATCCACAACTGCAAGACTTAAGCCGGTCGCACACAGAGAAACGCAACTCAACTCAACTGGAAATCGGCTTGATGTGCGGCAGTTCCCGATCCAGATTTTTCAGCCTTAATGTCGTCCCGACAGAAATTGTGCTGATTCAACACATTAAATCGCCAGGACTCAGTGTCGGCAATGTGCGGCGGTCACGACTCTGGTGACTTTTATCACTGATGGACATGTGTGTCACAACCGGTCACAACACAATCACTGTTTAATGTCAAGAGATGGCGCCAGTTCCCAGGCGTGTGTCATGCTGTCAATCTGCAGCTGTGCGTGTGGTTCCTTCAAATCGTGACACATCCCAACTCAACTCGGTGAGTTGAGATGAGTCACGTTTCTGTGCGTGCAGCCAGCTTTATATACATAAAACTCAGAGCATTTGATTGGCAGGTAGCTCAATAAAACAGTCTATAGTTTTATTTGTTTTAGTGAGACAGCACTTAGTTACCAAATGTATGTAATTTAGTAAATAAGCTGTAACATGACCAAATTTAACAGGCTGTTAGTGTAAGAAAAGGTTTAGGTTTTCAGAATGCAACATTGTAGAAAGGAGTTGAGACAATTTAAACATCAACCAAGTACATATACTGAACCACAAAAGTTTTAACACAGTGGTCCCTCGCTACATCGCAGTTCACCTTCCGCAGTCTTGCTGTTTCACGGATTTTTTTTTTTGTGCAATTTTCATGTTTTTTTTTTTTTTACAGCATATGAATGCGCATTGTGTTCTGTGTCCTGATTGGCTAAAGGAGAACCTGCACATTGTGTTCTGCGTCCTGATTGGTTAAGGCCATTGTCAGTCATCTCCTCCATGTTGTGTATCCTGTGCTGTACAGTGCAGAGTGCGTTCAGCTTGCCCGACTTGCACGGGTGTTCGATCGCTGGCGGTGTGACTCTGAAGTGCTGTGTGTTTGTGGGTTTCCTCTCTGACGGAGGCCCGCGGTGTTGACGAGGGCCTTCATTGGAGGGGGTCGCTGCGGCGGAGCGGTGCCTGGGCGGGGGAGGGGCTGCGACACGTGGGTCACTATTGGTGGTTTCTTGTGTGTCCAGCTTCGTAGGTTGATCATTGAAATTAAATTTGTTGTTTCTGGAGGCCATTATGGGGTTTTTTTTTGTAGGAAAACATTTGTATTTTTTTGTTTCTCAAGAAGGCCTAGAGAAAGACTAAAGAGGAGATTTATGGATGTGGTGAAGGAGGACATGAAGGTAGTTGGTGTGAGAGAAGAAGATGCAGAGGACAGGGTGAGAGAGGCAGATGATTCGCTGTGGCGACCCCTGAAGGGAACAGCCGAAAGGAAAAGAAGAAGAAGAAAATGTTTGGGCCTGAAAATAGGTTTTGATCTTTAGTTCTATAATACTGTACTTATTTTTTATTTAAAATCTACAAAAGGTTTGAATTTTGGGAGTGTTTAAATGAGAGAAATGTGAGAAAAGGTTAATGCCTGTCTGAGAATAGTGTATAAAGTGTGTGGTGAGAGGTTTTACAGCCTTAAAACAAATGCAGTGGTGCCCCAGTTAACAAATTGAATCGGTTCTGGCGTCGCGTTCGTTGTGTGAATCATGCATTAGCCACAGCGAGTTCTTCCATAGGAATCTACTTCGTGGATTTCGCCTATCGCGGGTTATTTTTAGAACATAACCCCCGCGATAAACAGGGGACCACCGTATTGATATAAATGTTAGAAATGACCATTCATCATCCATAATACATTCCCTGAAGCAATTAATGACAATGAGATGATTGAATTTATGATCACTAAAGTGTGACAACATGCATGTGAGCATATGACAAGATTAACGTAAGTATTGTATTGAGTTCTGAGCAGTGAAGAACAAATTTGGGAGTGTCTTGTGTGTGCATAACTGGAGTATAAAAAGCAAATTGAAAATTTGAAAAATGAAAATTAAACCACTCTCAATATGCCACATCTTACACAAAACCAACACTGCAGCATGACATTGCTTGCGCACTGCCAGAGTGGTAACCACTTTCTTAGAGGAAGATGACATTGACACACCTCCCCTTGTTGCTCAACATGTCACCCACTGAGCATCTGTGGGACATTCTGGATAGTCATGTCCACACCTGCATCCCAGCACCCCTCGACATCGCAAAGCTAAAGAAGGCACTCAGGGCTGAGTGGGCCACCGTTCCCCAACAAGACATTTGCAGTTTACTGTGTTTCATGCACAGACGCTTGCAGGCAGTGCTCAAGGCAGGTGGTGGCCACATTCCATTACTGACAGTGATTCTGATCTGGATTTCCTTTCATGTACTTTATTGAAGGTGAATTTTTGGTCGGTGTAATTTAAGTGCTTCAGTTTGATATTGTTGATTTATGCACCATTTACTGTTTGACATACACTGTATTATAGTTAATATTACTGAACAGAAACTTGTGTGTCTTTTGTTCAGTATATATATGTAAAACACAGAGCTAGTCATTTATATATATTTTAATGTGGAAATGTTACATACTGTCTGTTTAAGACCTTCATTAAAAGAACATTTATCTGACAATAACTCACACAAGCCTAAGTAGCAAAGGCATGAACAGCTAATAAAGCAAAGTAGATTTACTCAAGGAGGGTGGAACATAAAGCCATCAAAATTACACCCACACACCTGTCTTGACGCCGGGTGTTGCTCTGCGCCGCAGGGAACGATCCAGGAGTTGATGTGTGCGGGTGGGACTGGCCCCTGCCATCAACCTGGCTGTAGCTTCATGAAGGAATAACTGGAAAAACATGGAAGGAGATGAAATGAGAGAGGAAGGAGAAGAGAGAAGGGATCAGAGTGAGGGCTGATGACTCAGAGCGTTCAGCTCTACCTGAGAGACTTTGAAGCCTTGTGAACAACGCTGCTAAACACTTGCCTCAGGGGTGTGGGTATGTGTGTGCGTTTCAACACCTTCCGGCTAATTTCCACAGAGAATTAAACTGTGGACTGCCTGCAAATATGTGCACAGAATGTGCCTGTACATCTGAATATGGTGTGTTATTCTTGCCAGGTATTTTAAGTCCACCCGCTTTTGTCTTTCCAGGTAGTTGTAGCACGTAATATCCAATGTTTTAAGTACCTGGCAATAAAATACTACCAACACAAAGGGTGCACTGAAGTGTTCATCTCTTTCTGGTAACATGTAAAATGGTTACACATACCCTCCGCATTGCTGGTCTAAAGCTGTGGGCTAACTTGCGCAGGGAGCTGAGATCTTGTTGAAAGCCTTGGAGCTCTGGCGGGGAGGCCTGGTGCAGCCCTGCAGGTCCGCTGGGACCCACAGACACTGGCCCTCCAGGACTAGCCCCCTGCTGCTGCAGACGCCATACGTTAGTCCTCATCACCAGCAGTAGATCACACAAGAGCAACTGGACAACCTAGAGATAAAGAGGCAGGAATTAGGACATTTTGATGCCTTAAACCTTAAATACCTCAAGCTGCAGTACACAACTGACATAATTCAGTAGCTAGTTTTTTTCAGTGTACATTATACTATATGTACGTTTTGAAGTGTCACATTACAAGAAGTTTCCTCAATTTTGCAAGAAAACTTTTTCATGTTCATTCAAGATTTTTGATGACTGGAAAAAGCTGCTAGCATTCTGGATCACAACCTCTACTTTTATCTTGTTTGTTGTCGCCATGTGGTCGGTAGCGCCACCTTCTGATCTAAATTGGGAGCTTGGCTTAATCACTTCAAAAGAGATAAAAAACCTCACACAATTCTCACTTTTTTAAAAGTTTGACTGACATTTTTGTGGACATGGCTACTCACTGAAACAGACCTGAGTGGTATACCAATGAACACGTATATCAGAATTAATGCCATACAGGCTATGCATTTTTTTATATCCCATCAAACTGTAGCACAGCTGAACAACAGTTGTAATGCCTTTAATATGCAGCAATGGTGACCCACTGTGCAAAGTGAAGTGACAGGAAGACACTTAACTCTGCCAGTAGCTACTCACTAGCAGCTAAAACGTTATAATAAAAGAGTTGATGACACAGGATTCACCGTTTTTGTGGCATTATGAATCAGTAACAATAACATGTGACAGGATGTGGTCTCAGTCACAGAAGACAGGACCAGAGAAAAGATTGAAACTCTAGATTCAAGGTATGACTCATGCTTTGAATAGATTTTAAATGTTTTAAACCATCTTCAGATATTTTGTATGTTATTGGCAAGGCTGACAAATCAATAGGCCTGTTATAAAAAGCTGTACATGAAGCTGCAGGCACAGCGAGATTTGTGATTTGACAGTTAGGCTTCACCTCCAGAATGTTCAAAGGCAATCACAGTGGATTTACTTCCATTTATCTACATGAAAACACATTGGAGTCATATCCAGCACCACTGAAGTCAGCAAGAAGGAAGAAACTAACTCAAAACTTACTGAAAATGTTCCTCCTACACACTGGCAGGTTTTAAGTATTCTCTCTTCACCATTTGGATGAGTAGAAAAATAACTCAGCTCTGATTAGAACCATCTGTCACATAATGCCATGTTCAGGTAAAGTAGAAAAACAAAACCTGGATGTTACATATTTCCACATCTTAACAGATGAAACAAATCATGGATTTTCAGGGGCAGTACTTATAAGTATGTAATATATCCTGAAACCTTCAGTATCTTAATAAAAGGCCAGAACATAATTTTTTAGTCATATATGAAGTCATCTGTAACACTCATTTAGGGAAAAAGACACATTCTATTTTCATTAAGGGAAGAACTTTATGATTGGAATTAGCAATAAATAAATAGAAAACTCCGAGCTGAGTTGAAGGACATTTCAACACCCCAGTGTGTATGTGCTGTGATGTTTGTAGCCTAGCTCTGTGTTGCACTGCAGGTACATTGCACTCCACTGAGACACACATGCAATGCAACTACAATGCACCACAGCTCTGGCCGCGGACACACGCACTGTGAGCTACCTATCCACCAGCATCACCATCTGTTGAACGCCAGAGGGTAGGACATGTCAGTATCACAGAGTGGAGGTGCCAGGGGGGACTCGTCTGTGTAAAGCGCGTGGCTCTGTCTTGTAAAAAGTGTGTGTATAGTTGTATGATTATGCGTATGTGTGGACAATTTTCTGTGTTTACAATTTTATGCATGCACATGTGTGGGCGCATCTGTCACTGTGGGCATTCGTATGTGCGTGCAAGTGCATCTGTTAATATATTTATATATTTCAACGCAAATGCAGACTCCTGACAAAATTTTACCTCATAGGAAAAATAAACATCAGCTTTGACTTTTATGTGTACACATCTGTAAGCGCTTGTGTGACTGTGTGTACCTTGTCTAAACTGGAGCTGTGGCAGTGTGGTCCTAGGTTGAGGCTGTCTCGGAGCAGGGCACTGGCCTTGTCACTGTAGCTCAGACTCAGCTGGCAGTTCTCTGGCTTGGACAGCAGAGCTCTCACCGCCCTGAATGTGTTCAGACATGCCTTGGGCAGGAGACTCCTGACAGAGGAGGATGCAAAAAAAATAAATAAATAAAAGACAAAGGACACAGGTTAAACTTGAGGAGGAGTGTGTGGTGTGTGTGTCTACTTGGCAGTATCAGAATTACCCATGTGTGCATTTTTAACTTACTCTGCATTCTGCAGACTACGAGGCAGGTGCTCTACAGTTGGGTACAGTCTCTCTGCTGCAGCATCATCTCCTTGGAGCCAGTTGATTATCACCACAGCAACCGAGGACCACCACTTTGAGTGGGGGTCACAGCCTGAAAGTTTGAACAAAACAGTCAAAGGTGAGACACCCACAGATAAATAAACATTTCAATCCCCAACTGTCCACTTTTCATATTTAACATGCATGAGTGCGACCACAGAGACAGACAGCTGCTGTCTTTATTTTGACCTCTGAATCAATCTGTCTCTTCCCTCTGGCAGTCACAACATGCTGAGAGAAAGCAGCCATTTTGACGACTTCCTCATGGGGGAAAACTAGTCCGTTTAACATGGGGCAAGACACACATGCAGACTTCTAACACTGTGTGTGCTACCTGAGGCTCTGCCAAGAAAAGTCTCCTATTAAAATCTCTGTTCAGCCTCCCTTCCTGCAGCCTCGCTCCCACCACACAAGGTGATCACCCATTTGACAGAGGTGAAGATGGATGAAGCAATCTAGAGGGTGCCTCCCTCTCACCTAGACCCCTTTTTCGCTCATATCGGTGATCACTGAGGACAGCAGGATGTTGTGGGAGGGTAAGAAATGACCCAGTGGAAATCAAGCTACTCTGTCTTAATAGTGTAAAATGAACTTTATCTCATAGCTTTGGGTTTTTTTAGGTACACTCAGGAAATCAAACAGTCAGGATGGATGACAGAAAAACATGGAAGAAGTAAACAGTTCTCCCAGAAAAGATAAAGGTGTAATAACTACGGACTGTAAATCAACACTTGAACGGCTGATGTAGTCAACTGATAGAAATAATTATTTGGGCTAAAATTCAATCTGTTGCCACTAATCACCCTAATGACTTAAAATGTGTAAATAAATTATCAGGAAAAAACATCATGCTATATATTCTTTACTTACCAGTCACAGTAGCCATATTAGAGCCAATAGCAAAGGACTGAGAAGTGGCACCAGCTGCATCTGATGCGCTGATCAACAGCTGGAGATACTCCAGAGCATCAGCATACTCCCTGACAAGAAACATGTGCTGTATGGTTACTATGTTGCCCAATACACATACAATGTGTACAATACAATTTCCCAACTATTATCACTGAAAGCTCTTCTTACTTATTTCTGTTGATCTTTGTATTCTATTGCGAATTCTTTAATATCATTGGTCCCCTTATTTGTAGCTGAAGTATCTCAATACTTTTATGATGAAAAGTAAACCACAACTTGTCAAATGGTATCAATCAAAGGTAGTAACAATAGATGTGCTTACATGAACCCTAATATATCACCAATAAACCAAACAATAAAAAGACCTCATTTAACCATTGAGTAAAAGAAACTTTCCATATAGATGAATGTCTTGTCAATGAAAAGACCTGAGGAAACATTTCTTAAATATGTATCTGAAAAGAACTACAGACCAAATCCAACCATTTAATGACAGTGTATGGTTTCCTCACCCCTCTCCTTCAGTGGGAGTTTTCTCTCCTTGAGGCTGTGCCACACAGTAGAGAGCCTTCTCCAGGAGGTGCTCTCTAAATGCCTGAGTCACCTGAGCCAGAGGATCCACTGTAGAGAGTTAAGACAAATAATCGCCATCAGTGGGAATTTAAACACTTTACATGCAGGCTAAAGTTAAAGGTCCAGTCAATGAAGTTGGCAAACTTCATTGATCATTCATGGTGAACCAATATAAAATGATTTCAGGTGATCTGTCAGTCAACTTGGCTTACAACCTCACATGTCTGTTTTTTTAAACCTGTACCAGATGTTGAACTAATTCATAATGACTGTTAACAACTCCGTGAGTAAGCCATGTTGACTGGCAGGCCACCTGTCTAATAATTTTCCGTGGACTACGACAAACCATGGGCTACTAGCTAGTTTGTCAACTACTAGCTGGACCTTTAATATACACTTACGTGTGTTATTTAACACTTTAGACTCCGTTCTAAACGCCCCACAGGCTGCCTGCTTGGATGCATCACCTGAATTGTGCAATAATTTTCTGC
>JAQQAE010000999.1:0-13662 GCA_029823295.1 Pseudamia nigra
CATGAAGGTAGTTGGTGTGAGAGAAGAAGATGCAGAGGATAGGGTGAGATGGAGGCAGATGATTTGCTGTGGCGAACCCTGAAGGGAACAGCCCAAAGGAAAAGAAGAAGAACAAGATGTTTGTTTAGTTTTTTCTTGATTAATTTGTAAATTTTCTTGCTTATTTTCTTCATTTTTGTTAAAATTTTCTTGATTTTGTGTCACATTTTACCCATTGTGTTGAATATTTCTGCTCATATTGTTTATTTGATGATTTTCTGGATCATTTTTGTTCTTTTATGTTCCATTTCTTGATTGTTTTGATCAACTTCACTAATTCGTTTGACAATTTAGTTCAATTTTCTTGGCTAGTTTCTTAATTTTGTTGCAATTTTTTGATTCATTTGTTAATATTTATTCATTTTCTTGAGTATTCTTTTGTTTGTTTGTTTTTACTAATGTTCTCAATTGTTTTGTTCATTTTTAAATTTTTGATTATGTTGTTAATTTTGTTCTCATTTTATTAATCATTTTGTTCATCTTTACTCATTTAATTAATTATTTTGTTCATTTTTACTCATTCTATTATTTTGTGTGTGTGTGGGGGAGGAGGGGGGATCCCAGTGTTCAGACAAAATCTACACCTTTGGAATTAAGACATATCTCCTGAAACACTATAAAGAGAATGAGCATGTGCATGCATTGGGAGATGTACAACAAAACTCCTTGCACACAGAAATGCTCAAAATCTTCTGTGTGCAAGGAAGTACACATTAACTTACCATGTAGACTGAGCCCTGGGGAGGAGCCTGTTGGGAGGGGAGGAAAGAGAAGAAAACAGGTTTAATGAACAACAAGTGAGGGAGAGGGCGCAACAGAGGAAAAGAGGAAAACAAAAAAAGAGAGCAGGAAAGAAAGTGTACAACAGAGACAAGACAGAAAAAAAAGTCGGCCAGGGGAAAAGAGAAGCGTTCAATATGAGATGAAAGAAAAACAAGGGGGGGGGGATTCATCAAAGCATATTTAGTTATTGAAAATATCTGATTTCATCACCTGTCTGATATCCTCAGGAATCTCATAGATGTTCTCGGCTTCACCCGAGTGGACAGACAGCGACTGCTCAATACCTGAGAGAGATTGTTACAATACAGTCAAACACACACAGACACACATACACACCGCACAGGGAGGTAGGGGCAGATTCATTACAACAACCCCAGAGGATGTCACGGACGACATCACTCCATGGTCGCCGTCAGGGGCTGAAGATGGACAGAACATGGGAAGCTGTCAAAAAGGAAAAACGCCGGAAGACTCACCACGATCAGAAATGTGTTTCTGTCGCCATAGCAACACACTGACAGCCACAGCAACCAGGGGCACCAGGAGTAATAAAGCAGAAAGCCAAGGGAGCAGGGAGGGGGTGGTGACACTGACACTCTCTACAAGAAAGAAAAAAGTGAGAGAGCAAAAGGAAAAAAAAACATGAATGTTGTGAAGAACGGTGTTAATATGAAACTTGTGGAGCTGCAAGTTTAAATGATAGAAACATGTCATAAGATTGTTGTTTGCGCTGTGGTTTGTGTTCTTTTCTGCAGGTTAAGTGGAGCTAACCTTTTCTTTACATGTCAAGCAATATGGATTTGATACATGTTGCAAGTTAAGGCTTCCTCAACATGTTACGTGCATTTGCATCATGCTGCTGTCAGTCACAGACAATGGCTGCAGAGGAAGAAGGCAAAAAAATTCAGGGTCTGTCAAACAGAGTGAATAGTCTGTGAGACAGCTCAGTAGACACACATCTGACAGAACCTCAGTCTGGGCAGTGAATGCTGTCATTTTGAAATGTGGATGAGGAGAAGAAAAGCACCAGTATCAAAGAGACCAGATGCTGTTGGATCATTACAGGAAGAAAATCAACAACAATCCTAATTAACATTATTTTCTAAGTAACCAAACAAGTATACATATGCAGAAGGTGTAATCATGGGAGGGATTTCCTTGCACTCCTTTGACATCTGAGCAAATAATTAACTGACAAAAGCAACAACAATGGTTCAAATAAAGCCTGCCAATGCCGCAGGTGGATAAAACACATTAATTCAGACATTACATAAGCAAACCATTAGCTTACTGTGGGACCAGCCAAATTTTGTGGGAAGACCACATGCGTGTGATCAAACTTGTCAGGTTTGTTTGCATAATGAAGATGACATCAGTCTTGCAATACGCAGCCACAGGGTATCATGAGAAGCAGGAGGGAAGTATTTGTTTCCACAGAGACTGCTACAATTTAGTGTACTGCCACTGCCTGCACACTGTTCACGGATCACAAAGCAATCAGGTCTGTCAGACAGCGATTTAAAATAATAAAACAAGAGTGTGTCAAACTATTGAAAAGTACAGCAGAGTAGAAAACTAGTTTTACATGTGTCATTTCTAAGCAGATTATAGAGTGACTTTCACTGGCATTTCAGGTTTAATAGTAGGCACAAACTTGGCCAAGTCCAAGCAGACGTCTCATCAACTTTCCATGTAATTTTTTTTGTAAAGGAGCTGGCCTTCAAGTTTCCCCTGAGCCCCAGTGTCACTGCTGCTTTAAGGCAGCTCTAAAATATCTATCATTATGTACTTTGTGAAGTGTAATTGATTAGTGAGTATGTGTAGAGGATTCTAATGGAAATTGTTGACGAGTGTTGACCCCAAGACTGACCTGCACTGTTCTCTGTGCCAGCTTTAGCGCATGAATTATGGTAATTGAATGCAGTGAGGCAAAGCAAAAACACTCCTATTTTCTCACAGTACATCTGTCTTGCTTTCTTTCTGTCTCTCTCCACCTTTCTCTCATTTCCCTCTGTTTTGCCATTTCTTTCCTCCATTGGTATTTCCTTCCTACCCCTGTCTATTTCATCTCAAATGAGGTAGCAGGTGATTTATATCAGTACAATTGTAAAAGAGGGAGGCTGTTAGGATGCAGACCAAAGTACTGCTTGAATGCTTTGCAAATAATGGGCCAACCCAGGATAGCGAATGATTGTAGAACATCCCTGACATTTTAGGTGTTTTTTCCATGCAGAACAAAACGATTTCCTCACTTTTGCTTTCTCTGAACTGTGCCACCAGCAGAAGGTACTGTTATTATGCAGCAGTGTGTTTTAAATGCTACAGTCTGGAGGATGCTGGAGGATGCTTATATTTCATCCTCCAGAGTTTACAACGAACCACAGGCATAGATTTCAGGGATTGGAGGGGATTCGTCCCCCTCAATCTTCGTCAACAGTCTGTCCATTTATCCCTCCCCCAGTAGAACACTTCATTTTAAATGATATGCAGCTTTTTGTCAGTAATGCGGCAGTTTTGTCTCATTTTTGGTTAATGTAATTTTCTTGATAATTTTGTTAATTTATGTTGACTTTTAGAAGATTTTGTTCATTTTGATTTGGTGCTTATTTAGCTTATTTTGATGCAGTGTTGTGATGAGGTACACTACTCTACATCAAAATAAACTAAATAGGTTCAAATTGATTGCTTTACTCATTGTTTACTCACTGCTTTGTTTTATTCCGTTGTGTGTTCTTCAGTTTCTTGATTGTTTTGTTCATTTTTGCTCATTGCCTTGGTTATTTCCTTAATTTCTGTTGATTTTCTTGAGTATTCTGTTGAATTTTTTACCCCTTTTCATGTTATGCTTATGATCTTAATTTTTGTACATTTTTCTTGATTTTTTGGTATATTTTTAACTCCTTCTGTTGCTTATTTTTGCTCATCTTGTTTATTCTATTGTTTTCTTAGTCATTTTGTCTACTTCCCTGATTATTTTCAGTTTTACTAATTTTCTTAAAAATTTTGTTCATTTTGTTTTTTACAGTATATTCTTCATTTTTTGTTAATTTTTCTTGATTATTTGCAGATTTTAAGTCATTTTGTTGCTTAATTTTGGTAATTTTGTTTCTTTTCATCAGTTTCTTGCTCATTTTTAAAATTTTTGTGTGATTTCTTTATTATTTTGTTGAAGATTGCTCATTTTTTTGACTATATTATTTGCTTTTCATCATTTTTGTGTATTCTCTTGGATGTTTTGCCCATTTTTGCTCATTTTAAAAATTATTTTGCGTATTTGTATTAATTCCCTTCAGGGTGGAAAGAGAAAAGGGGGATGGAGAGAGAAGATGGAGAGGGAGGGGAGAAAATCTACACCCTTGACCAGAACAACCTGTGCAGACTACCCTATGCCTCCTGTACAAACTAGCAACACCCACTATTTCTGCTTTACCTTAGACTGTCACTGCTTATTGTTAGAATTCATTTTTAACCAGCAACTCTCAAGAATTTATGCAGCTTTGCACAAACGCAGTGTTGTGCAACTTGACAATTCTCAGCACTGTGAATGTAGGTCGAGTCCTCACAGGATCTACATTTCTTATCCCACGCAATCAAAATCTCCTGACATACTGCACAACTTTTATCTAAGTGCTTTTATCTTCTAATCAGTGACTTCCTCAATTAGTAAATTTATGCCATTGCTATCTATGTTCTATATTCTCCACACATTTCATGCTATGTGATTTTTTTCAAGTGGATTTGCTTCAAGGCACTAAAGTGTTTGGAAACTAAATGACAAAAAATGGAACTGTAAATTTACATTAATTTTGTGCTCATCTTGTTTATTTATTGTTCATTTCTGTTCTCGTTCTTGATTATTTTGTTCATATTCCTCATTTTGTGCTCCTTTTTTGTGCAATTTGCTGCTTAGTCTGTTAATTTTCTTGAAAATTTGAATTATATTTGGCCAATTCTGTTCATTGTCTTGATCATTTTTCAGCCATTTTTCTTCACCTGTAACTTATTTTGATCTTTGTCTTGATTGCTGTGTTAATTTCTGTTCATTTTGTTGCTTATTTTGTTCATTTTCTTAAAATTTTATTATTTATTGTTAATTTCTGTTCCTCAAATATTCCTCATTTCGTGTAATATTTTGTTCATTTTGTTTAAAACATTGATTATATTTGTTCATTTCTGTTTATTTTCTTGATTATTTTGGTCCATTTTTGTTCATCTGTTACTTATTTTGCACTTAGTCTTGATTACTATGTTCATTTGTTCATTTTGTTTCTTACTTTGTTCATTTTCTCAAAAAATGTACAGAAATTTTCTATTATCAAGTTCTGTATTAATACTGTATTGAATATGTTGTTCATTTTCCTCATTTTGTTGCTTTTTTGTTAATATCCTTCATCATTTTTGTGCAATTTGTTGCTTACTTTGTTCATTTTCTTGAAATTTTGATTACATTTGTTCATTTTGTCCATCATTTATTTACTTATTTGCTCCAAATGTCCAGAGAAACCTAACAAAAATATCCCCCAGTGTTTATAAAAACCTACACCCTTGATAAAGTACGACAACACTGAAGTAATCCAGAGTGTTAATAATCTATCAGAGTATGTTGCAGTCACATTTAGGAGCATGTTTTCTGTTCTCTGAATAGAAATACATTTTAAATCATTCCTTGTCTCCCTGTCTTTGTGTCTCTATTCCACTACTTCTCGTCTGTCTCTCTTATAGGCTCACCGTCAGTGTGCATCATGATGAGCGCCGAGCCCCTCAGCTATCATGATGTATTGGGGTACAGAGCGTGTGCTCATCTCTGTTAAGGGATTCATTCAGCTGTCACATCCTCCTGTGCTCCCCCACAGCCACCAATACAATAAGCTTGAATAATTTAGTTTTTCTGGGAAGAGATGTCCTAAGGTCCTGTCTTTCTTCTATTCGCATATCAACTGGGCGAGAGTGATGAGAGAAATGAAAGGCTTTAGAGTTTGTATTTTCTCCAGGAAGAAGCTAAGAATATTATTAAAAGTGTGGTGTATTTTTACATAAGAATGGACATGTAAACAAGAGGAGCTGGGATATCAGTTAAATCGAATCCTCTTGTTACACTGCAATCTTGACCTCTGATATCTTCAACTACAGCGGAGCTAAAACAGATGGCATCTGTCGAGAACGCTCGTCTCTCCAAATGAATTGACCTGAGTTTGTCCTGAATGTTCTGCAGAATGCTTCACAGAGCACATATCCGTGAATCATCCATGCAGTTGATTATCTTCACCGAGTTGACAGGAAGTCTGCCAAGTGTCCTGTGTTAATCATATAGGGCTGATAAATAAAATCACAAAACAACCCTGTACAAGTGCTGCCAAAACAACCCTTCTACAAACACACTGAATGCTCTTACAGATAGCCAAAATGTCACGTATTAAATAAAAAAAACATGCCAGTGGGGTGAGGAAGACTGACGTGGAATAAAAGGCCAGAGCCATAAGAGCTTGGTAAATATTAAATATAGAAAAATGAACATACAGTGGCACTTGAAAGTTTGTGAACCTTTTAGAACTTTCTGTATTTCTCCATAAATATGACAGAAAACATCATCAGTTTTTCACACAATCCCCAAAGTAGATAAAGAGAATCTAGCTCAACAAAAAAGACAAAACTATTATTCTTGGTCATGTACAGTATTTGCTGAGGAAACTTATGCAATAGTACATATCTGTGTGTGGCACAGGTATGTGAATCTTTGCTTTCAGTATCTGATGAGACCCCCTTGTGTGGCAATAACAACGTTTTCAGTAGCTGTTGATCAGTTCAGCACATCAGCTTGGAGGAATTTTAGCTTTTTTTTTTTACAGAAGAGCTTCAACTCTGGGGTACTGCTGGGTTTCCTCAAATGAACTGCTCACTTCACGTTCTTCCACAATCTGTTGATTAGATTCAGGTCAGGATTTTGACTTGGTCATCCAAAACATTCACTTTACTGTTTTTGAACCATTCCTTGGTAGAATGACCTGTATGTTTAGTCTCATTGTCTTAGTGCATGACTCACTTTCTCCGGAGTTTCAGTTCAGATGTCCTGACATTTTCCCATAGAATTTGCTGGTATGATTCAGAGCCGGTACACCTTAAGATCCTTGGTCTCCTCTCCGAGTGCTCCTATCTTAGGCTAAAAACTTTTAGCAAGGAGTTCTATTTTAAAAGTGATTTAGGAGAGGTCTTGGAGCAACTCTTGGGAAGGACTGGACTAAAACTTTTATCGCAATGAGGAGGTGGAGTTTGTTGTTGTTGGCATCTGTCAGTCTCGGAGGACTATGGTAGTTGCGCCGTTGTTTCTGTCGCTAGGGCACTGACACTGGAGTGACCTCTCCAGGGCGCAGGCCTGGGTGAGGGTTATAGAGATCCTGGGGTGCCCAGTCATCAGAATCCCCCTCTCGGCCTTGCTGGCAGTATCCAATGGAGTGGACGAGCCAATACAGTTGGTGCCAGTCACACTGTTCGACCAACCGCTTTAGGGGCTCCACTCTGGATTTTCTGTCAGGGTTTACTCCCTTTGCCTTTCCCAAACCAATGGTAAACCACAAGGCAGTGGCGCTCATATCCCTGAGTGAGTGGTCCTAACTGGGTAATGACAGCTGGAGCCAGCTGAGCCCGGGTCTCGCAGGGTCAACACTCCCTGAAGTAGCATCACTGGGCTACCCACTACCAGGTGAGGTGGAGTTTACCCTGTTAATAAGTATGTCACATGATTTGGAAAGCTGTGATGGCTTGATCACACCTGGGCAACAAAGGCTTTTGAGTTAAAATGTAAAGAGAATCAGCAGGACTAATCAGAGACAGTCAAGACAACACATGGCAATATATGATGCTTTGTTGAATATATAATAAACCACACTTTAAATGCAGCTGTAAACAGTTTGTTAGTTTGTAGTTTTACATGTTACATGTTTCCAGTGAAAGCCTTTAACTGTAGAATCTGAAAAAAGCAGCATGAAAAGAATTAATGACAGCAATGATGCAGTTGTGTTTATTAAGGATCCATATTATGCAAAACCATGTTATTCTTCTTCAGTGTAATTCATTAGCACTGGAGGAAACCAAAAACAAAACTGATGACATTCACTGTTGTTGAAAATTGTCCTTTTGTCTTTCACCTTTTCAAATTTCACTCAACAAAATCATTTATTACCACTGCTAGAGTCAGTGTTTGTGTTAGTCTTGGTTTTCATTAGCTGTAATCATTCATTCTCTTAGTTTTCCATCCGTTTCTCCTCTGCATCAGAAACTCCTAAGTCTCTTAAAGTCCCTCTCACTAGAACTAATAGTTTGTCACATTAGGAGCTCTTTTAAGGGTTAAGATGTTTTATGAGTCACTTTTAACTTTACTGGGAGATACTGTTATAAATTCAGAAACCACACCCAAAATTCCAAGAATCCTCTAATAATTATAAGTGTGGTCTTCAGTAGGAGATACACTACACCGGGAATCTGTAGGAATACAGAGACAGATTTCATCGTTCCATCAATGATGACACACAGGACCCACATGGAGCAAAACCCAAACCAAAATACTATACCACCATGTGTCACACAATGGATAATGCTTTTACTGTATGTGTGGTTGCACAGGATCCATGGTCAAATTACTCTACTTATCCTCCAAAAAAAAATACATTGATGCCCATTTGCAGTTTGCTGAAGATCATGTCAACAACCCAGAAGACTGGAGAAAATGTTTTTTGAGCAAAAATAGAGCATTTTGGTTTAAATAACAAGTGTTATGTTTGGAACAAAAGGTACCACTGCACAACATCACCTTTTCCCATCTGTGAAATATGGTGTTAGTTGACAGTATGTTGGTTTAAGCTCGTTTGGCTGCATTTGGGCCAGGACAGCTTGATATCACATTCTGAAGATGTGCCTGTAAACTGAGTCTGAAGAGAACATGGGGTCATGCAGAAAGATAGTAATCCTAAGCACGAGTTGTTCCACCAAAGAATGGTTAGAGAAGAACAAAGTTAATGTTTTAAAATGGTCACATCAAAGTCCAGACCTAGTGAAATGTTCTGTAAGGACCAGAAGTGACCAATTCATGAGAGAGAAACCACCAACATGTCAGAGCTGAAGCTGGTCTCTTTGGAGGAATGGATTAAAATATGTCCAGGCTGATGTGCAGGACTTATCAACCACAAGTTTTATTACCACGCTTATTCACCACAAGTCTTTATCTGTAGTTACTGCTGCATAAGAAGGTGGAAAAAGGCCTTGACAGCAAAGATTCATATATTTTTGCCATTCTGGCCTTCCTAAGTGCCTCAGCGGTATTGGGCTCTACGGCAAAAGAATTTTAGATCTGCCCACCTCCAGCTTATTTTAGGAGTACAATTATGCCAAAGTAAGAATGGAGATGATGCTACAGGATTCAGAAGATCTAGTTATAACCCAAACTGCCCCCAATTTGGCAACTGGGAGGAAGTGGACCCCAGCAGCGGCTACAGGGCAGTCAAAGGTAGCACTTAGGCACAGGGACATCATAGACCAAGTGCAGCGGGGTAGAGGTGGTCTTGGTCTTGTGAACAGGACACCAGTGTTGAACATGGCAAATCCATCCCAAAGACGCAAGCTTCTGGTGCAGGAAGTAAGACGACAGGAGGAAGTGGACAGATGTACAAAAGCCATTGCACAGGCGAAAGAGGGGCAGTGGATGACATGGGAAGGGGTGGAAAGGAGGAAGATCTCATGGCAAGAGCTGTGGGATACAGAGGTATTGAGTGTGAGGTTCGCCATCAAAGCTGCCTACGATATCCTACCATCCCCCAAGAATCTTACCCAGTGGTATGGTGAAGCCCCTGCATTCTTATTCTGCGCAAATCCAGCTACGCTCTGACACATCCTAGTAGGCTGCAAGACCAGCCTCACCCAAGGCCGGTACATCTGGTGGCACAACCAGGTGCTGAAGAGTCTGGCAGCCGTAGTAGAGGCACAATGCAGGAGCATTAACTCTCTTCCTCCCACAACGCCTGGTTGGCATCAATCATTTGTCTGGGAGGATGAGGATCAAGCCAGTCCCATCGATGCTGGACAGTTGAGTGGGGCTCACAATTGGAAGTTGCTGGTGGACCTGGACCAAAGCTCTACTTTCCATCTGAGATTGTGGCCACCAACCTATGACCAGAGATAGTGCTATGGTCAGCTTCGCTCAGGCATGTGTGTATTGTCAAGCTTACAGTGCCCTGGGAGAGCTCAGTAGATGAGGCCTATGAGCGAAAGAAGCTGAGCTACATGGAGCTCGCTGCCGATGCACAACAGCAAGGCTGGAAGGTGAGGGTCTGACCGGTCGAAGTAGGCTGCAGAGGGTTCATAGCCACTTCAGCATCCAAGCTACTCCGGGAGTTGGGAGTATATGGGAAGTCCCATCGGCAGGCCGTCAAGGACCTCTCCAGAGCTGCTGAAAAGGGCAGTCAGTGGCTTTGGATGAAGAGCAAGGACTCTCCCTGGGCCTTCAAGTGAGTAGGTGGCATCTAGGGGGTGAACCTGGGACGTTGGGATTCACTTCTGAACCCTCTGGAGGTGACGTGGGCCTATAAGCGAAACACCGAAGAAGGAGGGTGCCCACTTGAGAACCCAGAGGATGCCCTCACTCGCTTGATCATCCCACAGTCTTGTTAGAGTCTCAGTTATGCAAGGAGGGATAATAACATCCTACACAACGGATTGGTAGTGTTGGCTCATTTTCCTCAATAAATGAATGATAAGGTGACAAGGTATAATATTTTTGTTTTAGTTGTTTAATTGGGTTCTCCGCATCTATTCTCAGGACTTCTGTGAAAATCTCATGATGTTTTAGGTCATATTTATGCAGAAATATATAGTATTCTATGGGGTTCACAAACTTTCAAACACAACTGTATTTCAGCAAGTCGTGCAGCCACACAAACACTGTGATATAAGATGAATATTCTTAAACTACAAAGTGCAAGTGATGTCATTCTTAAACAGTGGTGGGTGCAGTAAACAAAAACAGTAGTCAAGTAAAAGTACTGTTACTTCATAATGTTGATGATTCAAGTAGAGGTAGAAGTACTCATTAAAAAACTCTTAAAAAGTCATTGAGAAAAATAGGGAAAAACTTAATGATGTGAAATTTGCTAATTTATTTTTGTTTAGTGTTCATTTTAATTGTATTTGTCAATTTGCTTGATGGTTTTGGTCCTATTTTTCTCATTTTTTTGAGTTTTCTTGGTTATATTGTACAGTTTTATTAATTTACTTCATCATTTTGATCATTTTTGCTCATTTTCCCATTTTGTTTTGTATTTGTTAATTTTTTCAGTGTTGTTAGGTATATTGTGCATTTTTATTTACGTATTTGATTATTTTCCCTTTACTTTTGCTCATTTTGTTGTGTGTTTTGTTCATTTTCATTTTGTTCCTTTTCATTAATTTTCTTGCTTAGTTTGTTCATTTTGTTCATTTACTACATTGTTTTGTTAATTTTGTGCTCATTTTTGGGATCACATGTAATCAATCAATGTCATCTAATGTTTTTGTTTTTTATGTCTATTCACTGAGGTGTCACCACTTGTAACTGAGTAAGTTACAATTAAGTAATAAGTACATTTTTCATCCATAAATGTAACTAAGAGTTAAAAGTATTCTGTAAAACAACTACTCCCTGAAGTACAGTGTTTGGTAAATATTTCTCAAGTACATATAACTGAGTAAACATACTTGAGTACTGCCCACCCCTGCTTAAAAAACAACTAAAATGAATCTTGTTCCTTTGTTCAGGTTTCATAAATTGTTTTAACTTGCTGCTGTTTAAATCTAGATCTGAGATTCTCTGCTGGTGGGTCGGAACCCAAAAGCAGGTCGCTGTTTCATTCTAAGAGGTCCTAAAAAAAAAAATCAGTGTATATTTCTGTGTTTTTTACCTCATGTTATACTTTTTTTGATGAACAGTGGCTGCTGCAAAATACACATAAGGATTATTTTGCTCTTTTTAAATCACTTTTGTTTATTTGTAGAATATATTGTTCAAATCCTTGTTTATCTTGCTCACCTTTTGTTCCTTGTCACAAATTTGTCTTGTTCATTTCTCATTCTTCTTCACTGACAATTACAAAAAATGTACAAAATTACAAATACACCATTCGAATGACCAGTGAAAATGAATTGTGCACTAATATTCCACACCTTACATACAGTAAATGTCAAATGGTCCAGTTGTGGAATAGACTAGTTAAAATGTCTGATGAACATCTTACTAAAATGTTGTTTAACTGGGACATCTCAAATGGTTATCCATGCCAAATGAGCTGATATCACTATTTTGTAGGAGTAATATGTTGTTAATATTTTTCAGTCATTTAGTTTGTGATATTCAAGAGCTCAAGAGCACAGTTTCTTAAATATAGACAAAAAAGGATTGTTGGTTTTCTGAATCAGCAAAAATTTCAGATACATTGTGTTATAAATCTCATGTAAAGTACAAAAATCTCTTTGGGCACAGCTTCAAACAGACTTGTTGATTTCATGCAAACCTAGAGATAATGAGCTGTGTTTATTTTGTGATTTACAAGTTGAATATGAAATTCACTTTTGTTTTTACTGCACTGCCTATGAAGATTTAGGGACTGTGCTGATTAAAAAATGTCTATGCTTTGTGAAATCTTCTTTTGGTTGGATGACGCCGAAAAACTGGAGTTATGTTATCAGAGGAAACCATTTGTTGTGGCAACTTTCATCGGTAAAGCCTGGAAAAGCAGGCAGAATGTTTTATTTAAGACCAAAACAGAAGAGAAATCTATTGTAATGTAATTCTACAGGACTGCTGAATTATGGTGTTTTATAAACCCATGATGAGTTGAGTGAGCATGACACAATAAAATCAAATAAAAAAATTTTCTGTTTATATACAGCTGCTCATACCCTGATTATAAGCAGGGTTTGTTCAAAGTTTTTCATTAGTGACAGATATTCCACTGTCTCTTCAGCCTCTGTTTCATCCTTCAAACACAGCTCTGAAAAAGTCAAGGTTTAGATATTTGTTTATACAGTATCTAAAGCCCAGCTCATATCATAACTGCTATGATGTTTTCAAGTCGTTTTATTTTCCCTCTGACTAGAACTCTAGCACTGACTTCAAAGCATCCATCTGTACCAGAGAGGATCTTTGTTTCTAATGGGACTGACCTCATCCTATTACTAAGACACATTTTATGAATATGCTGTGTACATGTCCAAATAACCAGAATAATACCTGCATATCCCACATTTCCTATACTCCATTTGGAAAAAGACCTAATTCCGAATATCCAGCCAGTGCAAACCCCAAATCCAGTGAACTAACTGCAATGACACAACTAACCACATGACACCTGTCAAATTCAGAATAATTTATATTTGGAATGCTGTACTAGAATACAAGAATACTAGAGTAAACATGGTCATTGTCTGGATTGTTTTGTTTATGTTGATATAGTGTTCATTTACAAAACTCAATTCCAGTGAAATGGGATGTTGTGTAAAAAGAAAATATAAACACAGTACAATGATTTGCAAATCCTTTTCAACCTATATTTTACTGAATACACTACAAAGATATGCTATCATGTTCAAACTGAAAAACTCTATTTTTTTTTTTTGTTGCAAATATTCACTCATGTTGTATTTTATGCCTGCAACACATTCCAGAAGAGCTGGGACAGGAGCAACAAAAGAGTGGGAAAGTTGAGGAATGCTCAAAAAAACCCCTGTTTGGAACATTTCACAGGTGAATGGGATAATTTGAAACAGGTGAGTGTCATGACTGGGTATAAAAGGAGCATCCCTGAAGACGCTGTCATTCAC
>JAQQAE010000999.1:13672-28062 GCA_029823295.1 Pseudamia nigra
CCCACCACATTATGAACAACTGCATGAGCAAATAGACGAACAGTTTTAAAAACAATGCTTCTCAGCATCCAATTGCAAAGAATTTCAGGATTTCATCATCTACAATCGATAATATCATCAAAAGATCTGGAGAAATTCCTGCGGCAAAGCTGAAAATCAACATTTAATGCCTGCGGCACTGCATGAAGAAAGCGACATCATTCTGTAAAGGATATTAGAATGTGGGCTCAGGAAAACTTCAGAAAATCAGTGTCAGTTTGTTGCTAAATCTAAAATTGCAAGTAAAAACTCTGCCATGCAAAGTGCAAGCCATATATCAGCAACACCCAGAAACCCTGCTGGTTTCTCTGGTTCCTCTGAGAAGCACTGACTGGAAGTGAAAAAGCATGCTGAGGTCTGACAAGTCCACATTTCAAATTGTTTTTGGAAATCATGGATGTTGTGTCCTCTGAGCTAAAGAGGAAAAGGATCATCAGCGTAAAATTCAAAAGTCAGTATCTGTGACATTATGGGGTTGTGTTTGTGCCCCCCCATTTGTGACTTGCATATCTGTGAAGACACCATTAATGCTAAAATGTATAGTTTTTGGAGCAACATATGCTGCCATCAAAGCAATGCCTTACTCAGGGACGTCCCTGCTTATTTCAGCAAGACAATGCCAAGACACATTCTGCACGTGGTACAACAGTGCACAGCACAAATTACAACAATGAAGATCCCAGACTGTTGAGCATCTGAAGCCACACATGAAGCAGGAATGGGATAGAATTTCACCAACAAAGCTTCAACAATTAGTGTCCTTATTGAGTGTTGTTTAAAGGAAAGGTGATGTAACACAGTGGCAAACATGACCCTGTCCTAGCTCTTCTGGAACGTGTTGAATATTTGCAAAAAAATTTATCAGTTTGATCATTAATTTCTTGTTTTTGTATTTTACTCAATTGAATATAGTTTGAAAAGCATTTACAAATTATTGCACTGTGTTTTTATTCAACCAATGTCCTACTTCACTGAAATTAAGCTTTGTAAATGAACAATATACTGTATTAACATGAACAAAACAATCCAGAAAATGACTACCGGTACTGTACGTTTACATGTGCTTTAGTATTCTAGTATTCCAAATATGAACTACTCTGAATTTGACAAGTGTCATGTGCACAGAATATTGTGCTTAGTTCACTGGAGTTGGGGTTTGCCCTTGATTGCTTTTTACGTTTTGTCAGATTCTGATAACTTTGTGTTCTGAATTTAATCATTAATGAAAATATGTGGATTTTTTTGTTTGAATTCTTTACAAGCAGGTTGTGACTTGATGGATACTGGAACATGTGGGTCAGAGTGAGCCCAACTGATTTCGATCACTGTTAGCTGAAATAACTTGTTAATACAAACTTCGTCAAATTCCTGTTTTGCAGTGTGTGATACCATACCTTTAGAGGGAACACTGTCAACTTCAGAGGACACACTTCCACCTTCAGAGGACACACGTCCACTTTCAGAGGGTTCAGAGGGCACATTTCCACCTTCAGAGGGCAGTGTGATACTGTGCGTTGCCTTTACGGTCATGCCATTTATCAGCCGCAGCGTGCACGTGTATTTGCCAGCTGTGTCAGAAGTGATGGGTAAAGGCACAGCAGTGGTGATGATGCCAGGGCTGCTGCTGAACATCCTCAGCCGCCGATTCCCATTCTGGTATTTCCAAGTGGCACTCCGGACCTGGGACAGCTCAGAGAACAGGCACCTCAGCTCCAGCTTTGAGGGTAAACGCTTGGTCTCAACTGTGAGTGTCAGAGAGTAAGGGTAGGAAAAGTGTAAAGATGGACGAGGTGAAAGAGGAAATGCCAAAAATGAGTGAGTACGGTAAGTGAAAAAGACAGGTGTGAGGTGAGAGAGAAAAAAGTGCAGGAGGAAGAGAAAGTGAGTTAAAGGGCACGGTGTGAATACAGAAAAGGCCAAGGATAGATAAAGAGTAATGGGGTAAAGGGGAAGTGATATGGAAAACAAAGAACAATTCAAAGAAGGGTCAAAATAATATATATTCATTAAAGTGATTTGCTGCTAATGCATTGGCTGACTGTGACTGATGCTTAGTGTCTCATCAAAGTGAAATGAGAATCCATCTGGGTGTAATCAAGCCCCACATACTCACACACATGCACATAAAAACACACACATTTCAGTCTTGATTAGTGTGATCAGTGCGGGCCACCTACAGCCTTGGTGGGAGGGCAGCAGGTATAATCATACATAATGATACTTATAATGAGGTGGGGTAAAAATATATGTGTCACCTGATTGGTGTGTGGGAGGAGGTGCATGGGTGAATATGTGTGAGTGAGAGTGTATGTGTGTAAGGGATACAGATGTGTGAAGCAGTGTGACAGTGACAGTGACGGATCAGCTGGTCATGTCTGGGCAGCTGTGATGGATGCCAGTGAGGCTGTGATTAGTAAAGCTTTCCAAGGCCTTCATGACAGGGCACTGTATGCGTGCAGGCTTTAGTGTGTCTTTGTGCAAACATATACTTCATCTTTCTGCAAAATGAGTGAAACCTCCCCAAGGCTCACTCGTAAAATTCAACAGGTGCTCTGTTCAATTTTTTTCTGTAAATCCATTAATTGAGGAAATGTTCCTTTTTATGAGCAGCATTGTAAATGTATTCATTTAGTGATATTACACTCTATCTGTTGCTTCAGGAAATTCTCTTGCTTCTTGTCTTGCACTGTGTGTGATAAGTAACAGAGCACTGCACTGGGAATTAGAAGGAATTCAGTATCATGAAAATATCAGCAGGACATGTTTGCCAAAATGCCTCAAGGATCATGTGCTTTTCTCAAAGTCTTTCTTCAGTGTGGTGCCCTTTGCAATGGCCACACTTGATTACTGTAACTAACTGTATGTCAAAATCAAAATGTGTATCAAGATTATGAGCTAAATTCAGGAGTCTCTTCTAAGCCATACTGTCTCATATCAGCTTTTCAAAGAGTCTGTCCAGAATGCTGTTTTTCACAAATGCCACAGGAAGGGGATTATCCTGCACCTTTCAAAGATCTTCTCTTATTCATCCCATAAAAGGCTCATCTTAGTCCTCTGTGACATGGTTTTGAACTT
This sequence comes from Pseudamia nigra, assembly GCA_029823295.1. Lineage (NCBI taxonomy): Eukaryota > Metazoa > Chordata > Actinopteri > Kurtiformes > Apogonidae > Pseudamia > Pseudamia nigra. Next base: position 16,787 of record JAQQAE010000999.1, read on the forward strand.
GATATACACCTGCATACAGGCATAGAACAGCATGAGAAAAACACCAGAATTTAAAAATACACACATTCCTTCTGCAGCTCCCTCCTCTCTGTCCAAATCAAAAGACTAATAAATACAGATGAAGTGAACGATTCTTGAAGACTTGAAATTCTCATTCCTAACTCATCACATGCAGCTGTTTTATCATGACCCTATAGCATGCATCTTGGACATGCAAGGCGCTTCATTTCCAGTGTTGACAGACAGTGAGACAATTGACATAAGTGAGATAGACAGACAATGAGACATTACCACAGAGCAGATGGCAGATTGATGTCTTACTTATTTAGTTTTATTTGATTTTTCTATTGTATGAGCTTGAATTACTTAGTGAATTTTCCAAAAATTCAAAGTTCTGTCAACTCAATTCAACTCAGTTCAATTCAATTGCCAGAGTTGCTGTTTCTTTATGTGGCTAAGGTTCGGATGAGGATTAGACAGAAAATTTGCAACAACACACATGAAACAGGTCACTAACCCTGGTCTTCAGTGGGGGTGATCCAATAAGTCTCTGGTACCAACATAACTAAATTCTTTTAAGTGCCTTCTCCATTTATGGCCATCTGACTGAAATTGTTAGTGGACAACATTAAAGAATATTTGCTGCTGATGCCTAATTTTGTCACATCTTGCCATTGCTTAACATAATTTGAGCATTGGGAACCAAAGGAACTAAAGGAGACCTTCCGCATATGCCTGAGATGCAAGGGACAGGGACTTTGACATAATGTTGGTAAATGATGTGCTAGCAGTGAGAATGGGCTGCAAAGCAGTACAATCATATCTGGGAAGTATTAAGAACAATTCATAAGAAGAAAAAAAAAGAGAAAAAAGAAAAAAAAGAGAAAAAAGAAGAAAAAAAGAAAAGAAAAAAAGAAAAAAAAGAAGAAAAAAAGGAAAAAAGAAAAAAGAAAAAAAGAAGAAAAAGAAGAGAAAAAAAGAGAATAAAAAGACAAAAGAAAGAAAAAAGACGAAAAAACAGAGAAAAAAGAAAGAAAAAAGAAAAAAAAGAAAAAAAGAAAAAAGAAAAAAGAAAAGAAGAAGGAAAAAAGTACAATTCATAATTGCAGCTGTCAATCAAGTCGTTAACCATCACCTATGAATATCCAAACCCAGCATCATGGTTAATACATTCACAGTCCACATAATAAGGTAGACTTTGTTTTTCCGATCATATTTCATGAATTACAAGATGCTGAAAAGTGATGAAGGAATTTTTGCTCATTGATGCCAAAAAAACTATCAAGCAATGCAGCTTTAGCTCAGTGAAAGACTACATTCAAAGTTGCCAACTCAACTTCTCAGTGTACCCAACCTCACTTCATTCAGTTCAAAAAGTATTCCAACCACATGAGAGATTAGTCTGTAACAAATACAAATGGCTAGCGCTTTCCTTAATCATATGTTCTAGTTTTGTCCTGACCTTAACAAGTACTGGACAGATGTATTTCATCCCCTTTCTCAGATATTGAACGTCAGGCTGGAACCAAATCCTCTTTTGGCTCTGTTTGCAATCACTGGGGAGTAGGAGCGATTAACTGTGGAGAAATAAACACACCTTATCTGTTGTTTTCCTTCTGGCTAAGTGAGCCAACCATGGTGGAGGGACACATCAACGCAGTGATTAGCTGACAATGTGTCCTGCTTACAGGAAAATCAGACACTCCTTTCAATACCCTAGTGTGATGTTCCAGGAAATACTGAGCTATTTCTTGAATATATTCCTGTACCTGCCAAAGCATGGTTATTAAGTGAAGCTTGACCACATTACAGAGTATTTAGTTAAAACAAAGTCTTTAATATGGCAGGTAGATACCTCTATGCACCACTCACTGGTAGTAACTGGGAAGGGATTGGTTGTGCATGAATGCACTTGTACATATGCATATATGTGTTTGCATGTACTCTATGTTTGTTCTTTTGCATTAGTCACTGCAAAGGTAAACAGTTATGTAACAAAAGAGTGTATTTTACAAACATGTATCCTCAATGAGATACTCAGTATAAAAAATATCAAATGGATGAACTCTAAATTTAATTGTGAGCAGGATTTCCATCCCATCCAAAAATGTGAGTAGATCAATCTCAGTTTAAATACGAGTTTTTAAATCCATACAAAATAAATGAGTTAGTCCAACTAATTTCATGGTATGTATGTTTTATCGACCATATTATTTAAATGAGCTTATAGTAATTCTTTAGAGTCTGTCAGTGCTGTAAATATTCAATTAGTTCATTTTAACCTGCAGGAGTTTGGGCAGTCTGTGTTGCTTCAGCTGTAAAGTCATGGTGTTAGTTTTAAAACAAGATTAGATTGTGTTCAGTTGTGGATGTCTGCTGCAGAAGGACACATGTGCACCTCCAAAACTGGTGTTTGAGCCAGCCATAGTATTTAAAAGACAAAAGTGAGATTCCTCTGTACCACGTTGCAGTGGGGAGAGGTGACACACATTCTGTAAGCTTTAAGTCACTGTACAGTAGTTCCTCTCAAAACTAAATAGAGCATCACCCAATGCCTCCATGTACACAGTATCAAAGCAACACAAACACAAAACGACAAAAGACAGTCTGACAAATAATTCTAGTTTTCATAATGTTTCTTAGAACAACATGACATTTTCCCTGACATGCCAGCTTGGGAGAGTTGCTGAGCTCAGTTAATAAGACTACATTGAAAATGGATGTTAACTTGCCCAGAAGCATGCACAAACTGCACCACTAGCAGAGCCTTTGGAGTGTTACAAGAAATTATTTCATGTTACTGCTATATCTTGTGTTACATCCATAAATATGCACTTGAAATACTTTTAACTGTAACAGGGTCACGATAAAAATGTCACCTTCTGTACACCTCAACTTAACAAGCTACAGGTACGAATTTTGCAAGCCCATAATCAGAGACACAAAGAGAAGGATCCTGTAAAGCCATCCTTCTTTTTGCATTATTTTTTTTCTTATCTGTTTCCTTCTCATGTACCTTCTAGCACACTCAGCTGGGTTCGCTGGCTCAAGGTGTTGTCATTGAGGATAACTTCACAGGAGTAGAAGCCACCATCTGTTTTCTCAGGGATGAGAAGAAAGGAGAAACTCCCACTTTGAGAATTGTACGGTGGTCCAGCCAGCTTCAGCTTGCCTCCTTTATCATTAAATTTAGAGTCCCTCCAACGATCATACATGAACACCTGTTTCATGTTGGTCTGTCGCTTGATGTCTGGCGCTAGCCAGTGCAACAGGACGTAGTCACCCTGGACAGGAGGACAGGTGAGGAGGAAGGATGTTTGGGCCACAGTGGCAGTGGAAATTAAATTGGCTGTTGGTAAGAGGAGAGAGAGAAAGCTCAATGACAGAACAACACAGTCTGTACAAGTGAGGAAGATGGAGCAGAGGTAGATATGAAGACGTAAATACATCAGTGAAGGAAGGTGCATCGACAGGGAACTCAGCAGAAAAAGGAATAAATTGACTGCTTATGAAGAGTGAGGAAGAGGCAGAGAAGAGTAGGGAAGCAGGGAAACAGAGATAGAGAAAAATTCCTGACAACAATAAGGATTAGTTTCTTATGCTGAGTGTTTCCTCCTCTGTTGGTCTCACATTCTGCTCTGCCTGATTAGCAAGGTGCTGATTCAGGACTTTTCAGACCGCTTGTGTTACAAAGTCACTCACCATATGTTATATTGGTGAATGAGGCCACATTGTCAGCTGAGGAGAGAAGGGTGACAAGAAAGGAAAGAAACCAAATAATGAATAATACATTAATATAGCAACTGTAACATTCAGAGGAAATATGGCTGAATTCTAGTGCAGATCTACATTACACTTTTGAATCTCAGAAACTCGTCTATAAAAGTAAATACTTTGAAGAACTGTAGCCACAGGCAGCTTCAATAAATAATGCATTGCATTGAGTTTTTGCAACTGATATTCACACCATCAACAAAAACAACAATTCACAGCATTCTGTTTCTTTCTGATTTGGCATTTCTTTTCCTCTAGTCAGTCTTACCATCCACAACCACGTCTGCAGAGTAGGCAAAATGTGTTTTGCTGCTGTTACCCCAGGGGTGAACCATGCAGACATAGGTCCCATTGTCACTGTTCTGGACCTGAGGCAGTTTGGCCACCGTTACAGAGTTTGGGTATTTCTCAGTCTTTAGGAGAATACCACCTGGTGCTGTCCAGGTGATTTTGGAGACAGCAAAGTCAGGACTGACAGTGGCAATGAGCCGCAGGGTGGCATACTGCGGAATGGGTGCAGCGGGGATGACTGTCACTGAAGATGGAAAACAGGAATTATGAATCATATTCCTTCAACTGTTGGTCAATCAAATAAGTAATCAGTTATCAGCAGGGATGCACCAATATACTGGACAAACTTTGGTCCTGTTCTTTTCCATTAGCACTAAACTGACATTCACCACTGACACTGGCTGATGTTGATCTGTTTTGTTATATTAAAGTTTGCTCATTCATAGATTTTCTGCTGCTTTGCTGGGTCTGGGTCTCGAGGGCAGCAGCTGAAGAGGAGAAGCTCATACTTGGCTCCTCCTGCCACCTCTTTTAACTCTGCTGGGGAGACCCCCAAGGGTTTCAGGCTAAACTATTCTGAACTCCTCTTGGATAATATGTGCCAGAGGAAACAAATTTCCACTGCTATTATCCATGGTCTTGTTCTTTTGGTCACCACCCAGAGTTCATGAGCATACTGTATGTGAGAGTAGGAATGTAGATCGACTGGTACTTTGTCACCACATCAGACCAGACACTGTCCAGATTACTGCTGATTCTGTACCGATCCATCTGTCAGTATCAAACTCCATTATTTCTTTACTCTGAGATACTTAACTCTTCCACTTGTGGCAAGAGGAGCTTAATTATAAATAAATATGCATAAAGTTTGAGTGCATTCAAAAATATTATTCCTTGTACATCTTCTTCATTATTGCCCCATTGGTTTCACCTGTTGTCTCTGATTGGGTGATGTCAGAATGTTTTTACATGTCTATATTTGTAGCCCAGATGAAAACTGTATAAGGGCTTTTTAAAAGTTAGCCAGGTAAATAAAGGTTTTTTTCTGGGGTGCCTGGATCTCTTCAATGTTTTCTCTACACCATTAATCTATCACTTCTTACAGAGAGCTTTTCCCTTTGGTTCTCAATATTTTTGCCTGGTGTAAATGAGGAAAAAACACCATTTGATTTTGAAAAGTATCAGTGCAGAATTTCAGGATTGATGCATCCCTACATAATGGCATTTTATGAGATTTTTATTAGACATCATAGAGAAAAGTTAGTATTGAAAAACATCAGCAGCAAAGTAGCATAATTTGCTCCTTTGACATACTCATAGAAAAAAATGAGATGTAAAAGACATGGGGAAATTACATTATTTTCTATGGTGTTCAGACTCTCACCATTACAGTCTTTAATTACTGTGTGAACATCACAAACAGTATGAGCTATGGTTTTTCTACCTGTAAGGATGGCTAAGAGGATTATCCTTTCCTTTAGAGTTCTGTCAGCTTGCTTTATCATGCACAAGTAGAGCCCGCCGTCCTTCTTTACGGGGAGAAAGAACAGAGAAAAATCCCCAGTTTCTTGAAAGTTGGGGTCAGACAATCTCATGGAGGCCTTCGAAGACCCACCAGAGAATTCCTTCCTTTCGTTAGCTGAGAGAATCAGTTTCCATTGACGGGCACCAAGAGGTTTCACCATCCAGTTAATGGCTACAGCTCCCCTCACTGTTGTATCATTACAGACTAAGGTGGTATGGCTGCCCTCTCTTGCCACCACTACATCATTCCAGTCTGAGGGAGACAAGGAAAAGTTCAGCATAACAAGAGGTGAATTATTCAGCTATTAAAAAAAACCCTACCAGGACATTCTGCAGCTTTTCTACAATGCTAATAACTCGTTTTCTTACCATTAAAGACAGTGTGAATCAGGACAAAATCATTAAATTGAGATAATGCAAGGCTATGTCTAAACTCCTGAAGATTCTACTTCACTTGACATCTTAAACTGACCGCTGGGAAAGACTCATTTGTGTTACACAGAGCAGCAAACAATGGTTTGATCCTTGTCAGAACAACCAGTTCCAATTCTAGTGTACTTTTTCATAAAAAAATACTACATACCTGTTTCAGACATGGCAATGTGAGAGGAATGTACTGCAAGGGAAGAAACAAGAATAAAGGTGAGAAAACCAGACTCCATGTCACATTTAAGGAAAAAGAAAAACTCCCACTGGACCAGATGTCTTTCAAAACACAGTGACCTTTCTGAGTATGTCCTAGAACACTGAGTATTTTTCAGTTTCCTGCAATATTACTGGTGTCCGTGACTGACATCTTAACAACTTTGCAGAGCATCTGTCTGCCCAACAGGATGTGACACAAGCAACACTGTAATAATCAGCAGGAAAAAGCTGGTATTACCGCACCATATACAGTATGTGTGTGAGACTGATAAATACCATTTACCAGAATGTTATAAAAGCCTCACACTGTGATATAAAATGACCTCAAATGTTTTACACCATTTCTAAGTTGAACTTCTGAGTAATTAGTTAGAAAACTTCTGACACTAACAATCAGAGACAAAGGATTGAGCGTATCACAATGCAAGGGTGTTTGAGAAACCAATGAAACGACAGGAATTGCAGAAACTAAGGGATCGAGGGAGATGAAGAAGCAAGAAATAAAGAGTTTGGGTTAGTGTGGGTGCACTGGAACCCCTAGGCTACATGTCTTTACATCCCATAAATGTCTTTAATTAAGCTAAAGGTATTATCAGCTCCTCTGAGCACTATTACAGATTTTCCATAATTACCACTGGGTGAATGGGGGCGGTGAAGAAAGATAGAAAAAGAGAGAGAGAGAGAGAGAGAGAGAGAGGCAGAGAAAGCAGATATGTATTGTGGGTGTCTAATGACAGGGAAAGGGAAAAAGGGGAGAGCAGAGAGGGAAGAGAAATGCAAAAACAGAGGTGCTCAGACTGAATGAGAATGCATGAGAAGAGGGAAAGTGTGAGCAAGAGAATGGAGACAGTGTGACTTAAAAAAAGAAGGCTGCTGACACTGATTCTGCACCCCCTCCTCTATGGGTAAATAATCACCATAAGCCTTGGCTCTGTTTAATGAATTCACTGCCAATGAGCTAATATCTGTTAACTATGTGCTTCATTATCACTGCCACAGACCCCCGGAGAGCACAAGGACGGAGCATGGGCTGAATAGTAGCAAGGAGAAGGACAAGTGGACAAAGGAAATCGAATGACATGGCATGAGGGAGCCAGGAAGGGAAGGAGGGGGGCTAGGGAGGAGAAATGGAGAAATGAAGCAAGAGAGGAAAGTGAAGTGTAAACGAACAGAAGTGTGAGGGGTGTGAGATGGTGAGAAAAAAGTAGTGAGGTATAAGTAAAGTGGGTGGGAGCTGGAAAGCAGAAGGTGTGAAGGTCGATTTGGTACGGGTATGAAAAATGGATGAGTATGGAATCGAAAAAGAATAAAATCCTCTGTTGGGTGAAGACTTTTATTTAAAGCTACCATGAATACGATTTGGAAGTAGCATTAGTATGGGTGGCCCTCGCACTGCATGAACTATAAGGCAATTTCCCTGATGGCACTGGTGCCAATCTTAAACGTTTCACTACAGGGCTGTGAGAGGGTAAATTAAAATATGAGAATTCTGAATATAGCTGAGTGTAAAAACCACGGCTGCCTTGTTTGCATGCCATATCCACAGCCGCTGAGATCTGGAAAGGGCAAAGAGTGGAAAGAAAACGAAGCCAGTTCTCTGTCTGAGGCATAAGTCCAAATCAGAATATCATGTTTGCATGAGAGCATATTCAAACAGAACATTATCTGACCTCTGATCCGTTTAATCATCATCGTGAGCACCTCACAAATGTAGTGTAGAGGTCTAGCAGCATGGAGGGGTTAGACAAAGCCATGTACTATATTTGTCTAATCCCAATAAAACCATTAAACCACTGTTTTTTTTTTTTTTTTTTTACCAGTAGTAACTCTCTACAACCTTACATAAATAATGACATTTTAAATTAATTTACATTATTTTTTATTGACTTTTATTTTTGGTCATTTTATTCATTAATGTGTTCATTTTTTGTTAATTTTGGATTGTTTTATTCATTTCTCTCCTCTGTTTCTTGATTATTATGTTCAACATTCATTCTGGGGATAATTTTGGTCTTCATTTGTTCAATTCTGTTCATTTTGTTTGTATATCTTGCTCGTTTACGTCATTACATTGTTTTCTTTTTTTTACTTGTGTTCATTTTGTGGATTACTTTGATCATTTTTGTTTATTGTTTTAGCTTATTTTGTTAATTTTCTTACCTGTTATCTTCATTGTTTGCTCCTTTGTGCTCATTTTGTTGCTTATTTTGTCCATTTTGTAAATTATTTTGTTTGTTTCTTCATTCTCTTGGACATACTTTTTATTTTAGTTTGAATGTGCTCCTTTTGTTGGTTATTTTGTTATTTTTCTCTCTTCTGTTGAATAATTAGCTGTTCTGTTGTTCATATTCTTGATTACATTTTTCTTTTGTTGTTGATTTCTGTTCGTTTTATTGATTTTTCTTTGTTCATCTTTATTTCCACATTGTTGCATATTTTGCTAATTTTTGTTTATTTTTGCTTCATGAAATTGTTTATTTTTGTTCCGTATTGTGTATTTTGTTGCTTTTTTTGGTCATTTTCCTTATGTTTTTGTTCTTTTTTGTTCATTTATTGCACTGTTTTGGTCACTTTTTAATCAATATTGTTGCTTCTTTTGTTCATTTTCCTGATTATTTTGTCCATTTTTGTCCATTGTTGTTTATGTTCATTGTTTGTTCATTTCTGTTCACTGACTGGACTTTTTGTTCATTTCTGTTCAATAGTCTTGTATATTTTCTTGCTTCTTTCATTTTCCTGATTATTTCATTTGTTTTTTTTTTTTGCTTGTTGTATTCATTTTGTTGCTCATTTTATTCATTTCTCTTATTTTTTGTTAATTTTTCTTCATCCCTCTGGTCATTATGTTCAATGCTTATTCATTTCCAAACATTTTGTTACATATTTTGTAATTTTTTTCTTCATACTTTTGTTTGTTGTGTTCATTGTTTACTCATTTCTGCTCATTTTGTTGCTTATTTTGTTCATTTAAGATGATTTAGTTGTCTTCATTCTCTTGATTATTTGTCTGTTCATTTTGTGGATTATTATTGATAATTTTTTACATTTCTTTTGTTACTTTCTGATCATTTTTTGCTTCTTTTCTTGGCTTATTTTGTTCATTTTTGGGCCCTTTAAATACAACAAGCTGACAATTCACCAGACCAGCTAAAAACCCGGCATTTTCAGAGTTCAACATTTCCAATGGGCTTCATCGATGCCTGACTAAAACTGTACCTCAGTGCTCAAATAAACCTACGCCCTTGTCTGGCACTGAAGAAAAGAAAGCGAATGGAAGGAAATGGCACAGTTTGAACAGTGGGACTTATGGAGATGTAATTACATTGGCTGTAAAACACATGGGTATAGGGATTAGACCTAAACCAGATAATGCCTTTGCTATGCTAGTATGCACCCTGCTTCAGAGGAAAATAGGGCAAAATGAATTGCAAGTTATTCTACGGAGAAAAAAAAATCTCATCAACAGACAGTCTGCTCCAGTCGGCAAATAGATACATGAGAAGCTGTTTCCTCCTGATTTGATTTTGCTGACTTCCACAGGGTTTGTATTTGCCGTTCATTAATGAATGTTTATTGATCTTGGCATCTAAAGGAGGTGAGGAGTTTACATGTGCAAGATCATCTTTTCTGGGGTTGGAGGCAAACAGCAGAGGGCGTAAGAAGCAGCTTTTGCCACATACCGGTAAGTCACAGCCACAACTTGAGGATGACTAAAGTGGGTTTTAATGAAGCTGTTGTTTCAGATGAGTGTCACCTTTCTCCACAGAAATGCTCTAATTAGTTCTATTTGAGCTTGAGTATCAGCTGATTACAATGACCTTATGTGGCTGACACTCTACAGGCTATAAATCGTAAATATTACTTCATGGGGTCATAAGAGTCAGGTATGTAGGTCGTGGAAGTTTCCGATAAATGACAGAAATGTCAGTTCACTGCAAAATCAGCTGTTTTGCTCAGGCTCCATGGATGCAAGGTATATTTTCATAGTAATGTGCCTCTAGCTTCAAGGGGAATGAATTTGTCCACCAATATATTGCATATTTGTTCATTTCTGGGTTTAGTATTATTCATTTTTGGTTTATTTTTTGATAATTTTCCCAGTCTCAGTTCATTTTTTAGTTAATTTGTTTATTATAAAGTTCACTTTTGTTCCCTTCCTTGATTATGTTGTTCATTTTTGTTCATTATAACAATTTCAGAAGTTTTTTATTGTTTCATTCAGTTATTTTTTCATTGAGGGGATTTTTAAAGACATTATTATTTCCTTGCGCTCTTTTACTAGTTGCTTTGTTTGCTATTTTATTCATTTTCTTGACAGTTTTGGAAAAATTGTTTTGTTTTGTTTATTGTTCTGTTCACATTTTACATGTTGGAGAAAATGTTGTTACTTTTTGTTTCATTTTTTGTTTCACATTTTGTTTCTTTATTTTTGTTAATTTTGTTGTTTGTTTTCCAGATGATTCTAGAGATTTTTGTTCATTTTGTTTATTGTTTTGTTCACATTTTTTCACCTTGGAAATTATTTTGTTTTTTATTAACCCATTATAGGGCACTCATTCAAATACTAGAAGATTTAGCAAATTTTGACTGAAAAACTTATTTCGTTCATTTTGGTTTACTGCCATCCACAACAGAACATCAAAATAAACAAAGTGAGAAAAAAATTTGCCAGCTTTACTCATTTTAACTTATTTTGTTCATTTTTGTTATTTAAAAAAAATAGTTTGCACATTTTTCTTCATTTTGTTGCATATTTTGACTCATCTTGTTTGTTTCATTCTTTTTTGATAATTTTTGTTCACTTTCCTGATTATTTTGTTCAATTTGACTTATTTTCTTGACTATTTTGTTTGTTTTTCCTCATTTTTTGCAGTATCCAGTTCATTTTTTTGCACTGTCTTGATGATTTTCTTCATTTTTGTTGATTTTCTAGAGCCTTTTGTATATTTCTACTAATATTCTTAATTATTTTGTTCATTTTTTAAAATTAATATTGTGGGTGTACCCTACCTTCACTCAAGTCAGCTGGGATAGGCTCCAGC
>JAQQAE010001000.1:0-28054 GCA_029823295.1 Pseudamia nigra
GAACAGCCTATTTCAGTTTAATGGTTGTTTGCAATAAATTGCTTACTCAAAATTTTTTCTTGTCTCACTCCCATTTCATCTTTTTGCATTTTGAAGCACTACTTAGAATCTTCTTAAGATCCAACAGTGTAAAATGTACAATCTTGCAATTTTTTTACTCGTCTTAAAATTTTGATTAGGAGTGTATAAGACAAAGGATCTATTTGACCCACACGAGGGTTAATTGTGCTTTAGCCTATCAGTTGTCTTGTGCAGAGGAAAGGTGGGTACAGCGGGTACACAGCCCTATTAGTCCTACTACAACTACCATGCAAACCCATGTTATGACAGGAAAAAGTTAAGTAAAGAGCAAAGACACGTCACCATTACTTTCAGAAATGACAAAATAATAACCTCCAAAACCATCAGAGACGCTGATCAAACTGGCTTTCACAAGGACAAACCCATGAAAGGGAGACCAAGAACTAACTCTGCTACCAAGGTTTATTAGAACTATCAGCTTCAGAAACCACCAATTTACAGCACCTCAGATAGTGCTTTGATCGCTTTTGCGTTACTTAACACTTTTTTGTTCATTACATAAGTCCATGCATGTTCTGTCACAATTTGGATATCGTCAGTATTAAAGCACAATGTTGAAAATAATAAAAAAACAAGAAAAAAAAAAACACTAAAGGAGAAGGTGTGTCCAAACGCTGACTGGTCCATCTCTACTAGTGATGACCAATGATGAGTCAGCGTAAGAAAAACCTGTATTACACTGAGGATCTCTAATACCTTATCTGCCTACATGCATGTGTCTACAAAAAGCATTCATATGTGCAACAACAACATATGCATGACAGTAAATCTGATGATTGTACAAGAACAGAGCGACCCGAGGGAAGTGCAGCGTTTCTTCTGCTGCTATTTCTTCTCATCCTCTTCTCCTGCTGCTCCCCTGACTCCTATACCTCCCATGCACTCTTTGCAGTGAGCCTCAGATTTTACAATCACTCATTGCGATGAGGGCAGCTGACCAATGGGCTGTGCACGTGTACTTGTGCCTTAGTCGCGTGTGCATGTGCCACGAGTCTGTGTAGAAATCTGTCCGTGCGCGAGTGTGACGTGTGAGCATGTCAGGGTGTAGCTGTGAGGGGAGCGGAGCACCGTGCTGAGGGGGAGGGGAGGAAGGATGGGTGGAGGAAGGGAGGAACGGGTGGTGACTGTTTAACATGATCATTGAGCAGCCATATTCCCTCTCCACAGTCTAACTCCATCCACTCCACGTCTTTCCCCTCTTTATCTCTACCACAGCTGATCTATCATGATTCCCCTGACCAACAGTGCATTTTAAAAGTAATTAAACTGATATGTGAGTACGCTTTAAATGCCCAGCTAAAAGAGGAGAGGATACACTGCCTTTGTAATTACATTTGCTCTTCCCTATTCTGCCAGCGTTTAAACCTTCTCTCCTTCCTTGTTTCCATCCCTGTCCCCTTCTTTTGTTCAGATGCTTCTGTCTACACCATCCTCTCTCTTTTGTTCATCACCCATCTGTTTTTGAGACTTGTTTTTAAATCCCTGTCCTTCAACAGCACTCTATCACCTCCTCTTCTCTCTATTACTAGAAACACTGTGAGGCTGGAAGTGTAGCAGCAAGCACACAAGAAGCACACAGTCACTCATAATCACGCTTCAAGGGGGATCTCAATCTGTGTGTTTGTGTGTGCGTGTATAGCGTGGGTATGACTGATCTCCCATGGGGCCAAGGTTGTTTCGAGGGTCATCGAGGAAGTCACCATGGGAACACAAGCCCCGCCTTACCTTTGCTGTGGGCACTCTAAGACCACAATATCTACACAGTGTGCATTTTTTTAGTGTCTACTTTCTATTTTTATTCTTTTTAGACCGCTACATGTGAGGTTTCATATGGCAAAAAGATCCAAAGTAGCACAGGCCTTGCTTACTTCGTGACTAGTGACCCTTCATGGTCTTTGTGGAAGCATCAGCATAGCCTCTTTCTTTACTAAATCACACAGGCCTTTCTTCTAATTTGGAATGATTTGGGGTACAGCTCTAAGCTGTGTGAGTACATGAGGTAGCGTTGAAGACCTGAAGAGTTTGCACCAAACTTCTTGCATAAGTACGCCATTACCCATTCTTACTTCATGACTGATTTCTCTGACTATTTCTATTTTTTAACAAATGGGTCTACAAAATACTCCATTTGGGTCCAGTTCATCACTGTGAATTTTTTGAAACACTTAAGATCTTCTCCGGTGCTATGTTTAGAGAAAGGTTTTTCTCCCACACTGCTTTCAAAACACCCAGTGGGCGTTGGGTTGCATCCTGCCTGAGATATTTCATCATTTTAACAACATTCTGTAGAATGTTTTCCTGATGCGTGGCCTTAATTCTGCTTGAGATGCATTTCCACCCTTCCTAAAAATATCCGGAGTGAACAGTTTGGATGTGACCGTGGCTAACAGTTGGTGACAGTAGTCATGGAGCACAAACCATGCTGTTTTGTCAGCATGTGGCAAGCCAGCCAACCAGCAAGTCTGTCGTAAAGCACTGAACCTGTCCTTGAGTCTTCAGCCAGCCTTTTAAATGCATCTGCCTGTTTCTAAGATTGTTTCTGTTGAGTTGGTCTATACCTGCACACTCTGCTTCATGCACATTGTACCTAATGTATATTATGTAGACTGGAATCAATTGTAAATGTTCAGGGTGAAACAGGGAGAAGAAAAGCTGTTTCCTACCGTTCTGCAATGAACTAACTGTGGTGCTGTCCATGGTGCTGAAATTATAAATTCATAAATCTATCTATCTATGTATCTATCTAATGCACAACTTGTTTGCTAATATCAAATAGCAGAAGAGCAAATGTTGGCAAGAGGATAAGTTATTCAGTGTCCTTCTAAAGGTAAAGTATTTTGGTTCCAAGCCCTTACCTTCAGAGATAAGAGGAATTCTCTAGGTCACATCTAAGATACCGTTGGCTCCTTGGAGCTCAGGTCCCGACCTCCGTTGGATATAGTTACTATCAGTCACTCAGAAATATCACGGATAAAACCCAAATTTTTACCAAAAATCTTCAAAACACTTGGGTGGCGACTTTCGAAGTAACAATGGCGCTCGTTTTAAGTTACAATAAACCCTGGTTGTCTTGACTTTCTTGAGTTATTATTTTAAAAAGCGCAAAGTGGCAGATGCGTCCTTTAAAAAAAAACAGTGTCCACGTAAATTATCTTGTTCTTTCACTCCGCTTTAGTTTTGTCGACACGTTCTCGCCAATCGCATGCCAAACATTTTCCCTTGTAGAAAAGAAAATAGACAATTTTAAAAAAAAACCTCCAAAAAGAGCGAATGTCAAAGCCCGGCTGTGGTATTAACTGTGGAAGATGTGTTTGGAGCAGACACGCAGTTAGATCCACCGATAGGCTGGAGTTGTTTGAACAGTAGACGCTGCTAAACCAACGCTGTTCGCAGAATAAAACACTCCTACGCAAACATCATCAGCAGCAGCAGCCTGGGCAGCAGGAGTGTCGAAGGAGGAGAGAATGTTGACATCTCCATTTCAGCCACCAGTTTTCCACCGTCCGATGAGGTCCAAGTCAAATATTTATTGGAAGCTGCTCCGTGGCCAGCCGTGCCGCACGCTGCTCTTTGTATTCTGTCATCCAATCTACCCCTGTATCTCTTCCATCACAGCATCCGTCTTCCGTTGCATCCGATCTTTTGCCATGCTGGTAAGTCGCTGCAGGGCTACAACTGTCTGCGGCTGGCTCGTCTCAGAGAATACAGGCGGCTGGAGATGTGATCCACGGTTGTTGGCTCTCTGTGCAGTTGCCGATTCGTGCACGGCGACGTCCGGCGCTGCATGGAAACGTGGAAAGGCGCTTAAATCCAGAGGTGGCCCTTATTACTGCCTGCAGACCCAGTGCGCGTCCTGGGAGATGGTGCTTAAGGCACAGGTTAAGACTGACTAAAGGGTGCAAAAGACAAGGGCAAAAAAGAGACAAGAGTGACAAGGCTTGGGATGAGGGTCCACCGGACTTTGCTGTGTAGTGTGACAAAAGCAGTGCTGCGAGGAAAGGTCAATTTTCTGTTTTGAAAATTTAAATTTTAAATTCATTTCTAGATTGAAGTAGCAATGCCTTCATCACAGCTGTGAAGAGAGTGGAGAAAATGTAGAGTTTTCATCTGGTCTCGCTTTTGACCCTCACATAATGCAAATACATAATATTATATATACATATATGTAAAGAATGCTATAAATGCTACAAATACGTAATAATATGCACAAATTTTCATCACTGCATCCAAATGCGGAACACAAAATTGACTAGAATTTCAAAATAATCCACAAAATGAACAAAAATGGTCAAAACTGAACAAAATAAACAAAAAAAAATGCACAAAATGATCAACAAAACGAGATGCAGATTCAGGATACGAACAAAACAATGGGGACAAAAGGAAAAGAAATTGACAAAAACAATCAAAACTGAGCAAAATAAGTAAGAAAATGCACACAATCAACAAATTCAGAATATGAACAAAACAATGGAGATAAAAGGACCAAAATTAATGAGATGATCAAAACTGAACAAAATGAACACAAAAATGATCAAAATGAACAGCACATCCAGAATACAAACAATACAATAGAGGCAGAATGAACTGAACAAAATAAACAAGAAACCCCCCAAAATCATCTATGAAATGAACAAAACATTCAATAACATGAACAAAATAATCCACAAAATGTGCAACAAATGTGCAAAATAATCAAGAAAATGACAAAACTGAATAAAATAATTAACCAACTGAATAAACAAAATAATATACCCCAATTATATATATATATATGTATGGTGCTATACAAATTTTATTTAAGTAGCAACTCCGGAACAAAATTTTGTCTGATTTTTTCTTTGTTACCTGGATATTTTTTTACCAGAAGCGTTTGTTAGCCGGAGTACCACTGTATATATATATAAAGCCTATCATTTAGTCATATGTCTGCATTATCATGGCAACAGATACTTCAAGTCAGTCAAAGTCTAACACCAAATACAAGGCATGAAAACATAGCCTGTATGATTATTTTTTTTTACCACACACTTTGTGAGCCCCTCAGGTGACCCATCATTGGTCCCAATCCATCAGTTGAAAATCACTGATCAAATGCAGTGCAAAACGTCAGCCTTCAATCCCATCCTCATCCTGAAAGATACAGTTCTCAACATTTCAAGTTTTAGTAGCTCATGAAAAACTGTATGTATATGTCTTTCACTCCACAGTCTTTTGCCCAAGGTTCAGCCAAGGTGGAAGAGTTAGCAGGCCCACAATCTGGAACAAAACTTTCATTAAATTCCATCAGGACGACAAACAGACAACTGGCTCTGAAAGGATTATTCTTCTCCCTCTGACCCTCCCTTGTCCCTTGGCTGATTCTCCATCACTCTGTCTCTTGATTACACAACCTACCTGGAATGCATTTATGGCAGAGTGAGCCTGCATCTTTTCCCCCACTGTTTCCCAGTGGTTACCCTCTGTCATGTGATCCATCTGCCCCTATCCTGCCGCTGTCAGCCACTCAACCATCTCATTGCTCCTCTCTTTTTATTTTTCTTTCTGGCCTTTAATTCTTCTCCTATTTTCTCCCTAAGTATCCAATTCGCCACTTCTTTTTACATTCACATTAGATAAAGGGCAGTTTGAGGCAACATTAAGAGTAGCTCTGTGAGTTTTCATTGCATTCATTATTCAAAGTCACAGAAGCAGAGGGGATTAGTGCACTTTGAGAATATGCAGTGTTGAAATATGCATGTTAGGAGTGAATGAGATGGCTGGACTGGTCATGTCAAGATGAAATCTGCTTTTATCTTTCTGTGCATGTGTGCACATGCTACAGTGAGAAATGATTCAGAGTGGACTTGGCTTATGAGTCAGTGCAACTATTGCACAAGTAAATGCATCAGTACCAGAATTATATATTTTAAAAAAATATTAGAAGTTATATATTGCATCCCTGTTCCAAAATCACTAATGTGTGTGGTCAGAAGTTTGGTTTGTGGACAACTTGTAACGAGCTATAGGAATGAACTTTTACATTACTGATACAGATCGGAAATATGTTTGGTGAAATTCTAACGACTGTGTGATTGTCTGATCGTCAACTTAACTGTTGTGGTTCAGTCCCTCTGCTCCAATGGGACAAACTCCTCTGCCAAAGAGATCATGTGATCACTCCTGGTTGTCTTTTGGGAATGATAGGGCATGTGCCAAGGACAAAGCCCTTGCATTTTGGAGCAGTTCCACAAAAAAGGGCACAGTCAGTAGGATTTTTCACGTCGATGGAGAACAGCAGAGTTCATTCCTAAGCCGAAGCCCCTTTTTAGGCCTCTTTTTAGGATTTTGAGATTTGATTTTCGAGTTGTGTTTGGTGTGTGTACTGTACGTAAGACTTACAGTATATGTGAGTGTAGCACAGTTTCTCTTGTTTAATTTGATGTGCAATATGACTATATTTTTATGTGATTAGTGCTTTTTGTCAAGCAGAAGCCCCCTGGGAGTCTCCCAGTTGCCCAGAGGGTTTCAGTGGTTAAGAATGAGCACAGTTAAAAAATACTAAACTAAAACACAGGCAATGATTGCTATGATAGATTGCATGTAGAACAGGGCTTCCCAACAGCATTAATGGGACCCTTAGCAGAGTTTGATTTGGAGCTGTCGACTGTCTAAGCAGAACCAGAACTACTAGGTCAATCAAACCTAGACAGTTCATGATGCAACTTTCATTTTTTGCTGTTTTTCCCATTGACACACAGGACTAACTATGCTTGCATCATACTGCACCTCACGTCTGACTTGAAAACTCACATCCATATCTGCTTCCCCTTTTCTCTTTGTTGTGTCTGCTGTCGACCGACACACTATGAGCCTCCTGGAGTCCGCTAGGATTAAATTGACCAGCATGGGCTTGCTGACCCACGTAAACATGTTAGCACCTGTGAGAGTTCTGATTCAGGTTCTGGAGTTTTAAATAAATATGTAACATCACGCGAAGGCTGTTGTCTGGAGCTGCTGTGCTGCACACCTGCTCAGACATGAGAAATGGTTCTGTTATTTTCTGTGCTATTTTTTCACTAGTTGAAAACATAAAAAAATATTTCCAGTTTTTTTCATGGTGTGCTGACCTCATGAACAGGACTGACAGAGGCAGCAGGAACTGATTGAATCAGTAGAATCCAGTCTGTGAATATAATGTTGCAAACAAGGAACATACTGTACAACCGCTCAAATTTCAGCCAGGTGGGAAAATATAATGGATACACGTAGATGTTAGAGCTTGACAGACTGGATGCTCCTTTTGTAGCAAACCATGCTCCAAATCACCTTTTCACGTCCATAGTTTCAAATACCACTGTTTTTGAACGTTTTTCATTCATTTCAGCTTTACAATTGACCCCATGTGATCATTATTTAAACGTGTTTCAAATCCAAGATTGAGGAATGGCTGCATATTTTAAAATAAGACGTTTGCCAGGCGGAACATGAAGTGTTCGTCGCTCATATTGTCAATGACTTCACCGACAGTAAAGTTTATATTGCCGCATTATTTTTTATTTGCATTTTTCCACCTGGCTGAACTTGTTTGGAATTGCAGTTCTACTACATCTATACTAAAGACATATTCAAGGTGTCATGTGGGAAGTCTCAGGTGCTCATGGTGACCCTCTGGTGCCAGAAGCAAGAAGATGGCAGCTGTATAAGGACAAATAGAAGATTGGACGATTAACTTTCTGGTCTGGACTCTCCATATTTAACAATGAGGTAAAAGAGTTTATTCTTATTTTTTTATTTATTATTTTTCAACGTTGCACTAATACTGAAGAGATCCAAACTGTGAAAGAACATGTATGGAATTATCTATAAACCGGAACCTATTTTCTAGAGATTGAGTTTTAGATTGTACTCGGGTGGGTGCAGAGTGAATAACCCTATTAATGCTACTAGTACTACTGTACAATTCCTTAATATGGTCAAAAACTGAACATAACTAGAAAAGACAGTCTAAGAAATGAGGGCCAGTCAGTCTGACGAATCTCGAGAACAAACATGTCCCCAGGTGCAGTCATCAAAACCATTTGAGTTGCTGTAAATTGGTGGCTGGGGATTCTAATAAGCTTCTAATCTGTAGCAGAGGCAGGGCTTCCATCCCTGGGATCCAGTTTAATGTTTCCATAGTGTCTGAACCTGTGACAGGTAGTGTACAACACAAAGTACAGTTACACGAGTTAAGAAAAACCAATAAGACAAACTAGAACAAACAAACAAACCCAAAATAAACAAAACAGCATAAACAAAACAGACCCTGCAGACATCTTGTGCTCGCCTACTGGACCAGGGAAATTACTCAAGCACCAACAAACACAACAAACATGCAGAGCGGAAAGCTTTTGTGTGGCTTAGCAAAGCAGCTTAAATACTGCAGCAAAAAAACTAATGGGTGCATGTGATGTCTAATGACTCTATGGTAAGTGATGAGGGACATTTTACACAATCAGTAACAGTCAACCTAAAACCAGCGCTACGTATGTAATGTGGTTGTTTGCTGTTTAAATGCTTGGTGAGTCTACATACTGTATGTTCATCCCAAACTTGCAGCAATGCATGATAAGCCTGTTTCAGGGCAGTGTCTGCACTATTCCAGCCAAGATAATGTCAGATAGACCCACAGGCTCTTTGCATAGACACACACACACACACAAACGCACACACACACTTCTATTTAACATCATCCACTCCCCATCCCAGCATTTCCAAATGTACTGGTAAGATCGGGACCCAAAATGGGTTGTGGAGCCTTTCTGATTGTGTTTCTCATTTTTTAAAATTCATTTGTTTCATTAATTTTTCTTAATTTTTATTTATTTGATTGTTGTGGTCAACTTTTTTCGATGCTCTGTATTTGCTGATTTTTTTTTTTTTGGCTTATTTTTTGTTATTTTTGCTTGTTTTCTTCAATATTTTCTCATTTCTGATCATTTCCTTGATTTGTTCACATAATGGTTATCTTTGTGACCTTTTTTAACTTTTTTTTCATTGCTATCTTTTTATTTTTTGTTTATTTTTGATAAATGTTGCACTTTTAATAATTTTACTGAACATTTCCATCATTTTTTACTATTTTCTTGACAATTTTGTTAACCCTATAAACCCTGACCCAAGAAATAATGCACAGAAAATGCAGATTTTTTTTTTAATCTGAAGCCTTTATTTGCCCCTTTAACAAAATGAAATTCAAATAAACAAAAATAATTTGCATCTATGTTTTTTAAATTTGTTTCATATTTGACACAGTTGGCGTTAAACATAATTCACCTCCACCTGGGGGCAAAAGACAAGTAGCAGATTGTATTCAACAGGGTTTTGAGTAAAGTTTTTACCATATAATAATACAATAGGTCTAAGAAATGTATGTATCAAATATAATACACACGGCATTATAGCGTTAAATTTGTACATTTTTTGGGATTATTTTATCCTCAGTTTTGTTTGTTTCATTGATATTTTGCTTTTAAAAATGATTTTGTTTAATTTATGTTCATTTATTTCCCATTATTTTGTTCATTTTGTCCTCATTTTTGCTTGTTTTATTGATATTTTGTTCACTTTTAGTATTTTGTTCATTTTATGTTAATTTTGTGGATTATTTAGCTCATTTTGATTTAATGTTAACATTTACTTCAAAAGGAACACAAACAAGATCAGTGTTAAACTCGGTTTTAATTAGCATACATCTCATTTTATTGTGACACTCAAATAGTAAGTACACAAAAAATACTATGCTATGTCCCCCAAATGGTAATCTGGACCATAGGTCTGGACTCATGGTCCTCACTGGGATATAAAAACACACCTACACACTGTTTTGTATGCATACACATATACAAAATTCCCTCATTCTCCTAAACTCTGCTCCTCCTCACCATCCTCCATTCTGTTGCCCCTCTCCCCTTTTCCCTACAGGTTACAGCCGACTTTACGTACCTCATCTCATTTCTGTTTGCTGACACATCAGTCGCAGTCGCGGAAACGTAAATGTGCATGAAAGAGCAATGAGACAGCAGCAAGAGAGGGTGATCGGTTCTAAGAGAGAGCACTGTGGCAAGATGAAATACTAGGAAAGAAGTATGTTCTGGCTCAGAAACGAAAAGAAACTATTCCTGACCAAATTGAAAGCCAGAGATGGAGGAAAGGTTAATGAGCAACATGTGTAGACCAGAGACATCAGAGGGACGCACAGATCTTTGCCGGAGGGGATAACAGTCTTTATTACATTAGCCAACATGAGACCAGTTGGCTTTTCTGCTCTGCGCTCTGTTTTTTTTGCTTGGCCCCAAACCTTCCCTTTTATGAGTCTCTGCCGGAAGGATTCACTGATCTGACGTCATGTAGAAAATTTAATCTAATGTGTGATGCATTTGGAGTCATGCTGCTCCACATCTGATGAAGAGCTCCCACTGAAATTCAGGGTGGCTCAAAATCAAATTGACACTATAAAGAGATGTACCCACTTGCACACAGCAATACCCTCATCACTGGCATCTAAGTGTGTCTGGGTGTGGTCAGAAGTGTGTTTTGTTGGTTTTGAGGCCACCTCACCCAACCCACACGTACAGAGGGTGAAGTGAGTTTTATAATGGATTATTAGAGAGAGTTACCTTGACAAAAAAGCTATAAAATAGGCAACGAGAGGACAATTTTCTGGTGCTTTTCCACGTGTTTGCAGTCTAAAGCACATATAAACCTGCTCACACTATCACAAACATCATGGGAAGGTTCCAGAGGTAAATGTAATCCAAAGAAATCACTTCCTGTTTGTCCTGTGATTTCAAATTGAGTCACTTCATCCCAAGGAAACCGGTCCTTTTCTTCTCCTGAACTGCCACTTCTTCAAAGCATGTCACATATTTTGCATATGTTGTCGCCAGAGTTTTTTCATCTGTGTGCATTACTGCTCTACTGTACAGGTGAATCCCAGAGCCTCCTTCTTCCCGCTAATAATTTGAAGAACTTCATTGTTCTTGAAAGTGCTTACGAGCAGTTATGATATATTTTCATCTGACCATATTTCTATTACAGCTTTTACCTTGTCTTTACTCCACACTTGACCATTTCTCCTAGCTGTCAAGCTACATGACCTTTTGATTCGGTTGTGTTTATCCACTATGCCCAGCATTGCAGTCCGCTTCCTACATTGGGTTCACTTAAAGTGGACCAAACCAATGTTTTTGGGTGGACCAGAATTCACCTCTTTGATCAGAGTTTGGTTGCACATTTGTACCTCCCCAAACAAACCAGACTTCCCTAGCAACAAACTAGAGTTTGATTAAACAGGGCTGGCATGAATGCACGCTTCATGTCATTTTCTTCCACTGGGTAAAAATGAAGCCAAAAGCCAGTAACTACAGGATGTGCCATTTAGCTTCTGTGGCACAGTGTAAAGCTGGACTCTGCACAGTAAAGACATCACATTAACCCACCTGATCACAATCTTCATAACAGTCAACCAACCTTAGTGAAATAATTTATTAAAAACAAACTGACCAGAAAGGTGGTGATAGCTAAAAATTTGAAAGTAGGTCAATTTGGTCATACCGTTCAAGGGTTAAATGTGAAATTACCTTGGAAAGCAATTCATTGGATGAGTGCTTTGAATTTTAATTTTATGGCCAAATTGCCATAAAATGACACAGAGGGGGTGGAATTGATGGCGTGTCCTGCAGCCAGTCACCGAGGGCAGATAGAGATGTTTTGACTTCAGAAGTGAAGTGTTCTGATATTGTCCATCTTTAGACATAGTAATGCATGGTAAACCAAAAAATGCTCTGAACCTACAGACAGCCTGACACCTGCCCCTCATAAGCTTTTAGGAAAACACACAGCCGCAGTGCAAATATTCCCTCAAGTCATCTCTAAACTCAAAGGTTTTCAACTGACCGATGACAGTATACAATAATATCCTTCATACCCAATTGGACAGACACATACGTGCATTACTATGGGGGCTTTAGTAACCTTTTACGTCAGCAAGAAGTGTCTGTCTTGCTTTTGAAACTCATAATTGACACTTTGATTAGGTCTTTTGCAGCCCTGGGCAGTAGGATTGAGGACAGGTCTAATGCATTAATGCCCTTTCCAAGTGTTTACTGCTTTGTAGCAAACACCCAAAAGCCAGGTGAGAGACAGCGACTGCCAGACGGGTTTTATCAGGAAATGTGCAAGAATATATATGATACATGCCCTTAAAAGAAAAAAAAGAGATAGAGATGAAGTGAGCAATAAAGTTTATCCTCGCTGCAACTGATTGTTATTGATAATGTCGGTGGTTGAATTAGGATCAATTAAGGGATGGCAGATGTGCAGAATCATGGTTGACCCCAGGGCTTAAAGAATAAAATTCAATTTTCCTCAACAATACCATTAGGCTGGATAAAAACAAGACAACTAGCAAGGGAGGAGTCTCTTAAAAAGCAAAGAGGGGCATGAAACAGGGAGAAGACCGAGCTGTTTGTCAGAGGAAAGAAACAATACCCACAAGGACTTGAAACGGGTGAAATCTGACATCTGAAAAGTTATTGATACTCAGAGGAAACTGAAACTTACCAGAAAATGAGGACCTGAGAGGACAGAAAACACCGGAAGAAACGAATAAACAACCTCACTTGACCTGAAAGGTGAGAAGTGCTGACAAGGCAAACAAAAACCAGTGAGTGTATTTGACAGAACTACACCATAGAGAGAAACTCAAACTGCACATCAACTGAACAGAAGAACAAGTAGCTCAGATCTGCTAAACATCTGACTGCTCTTCTGCATTAATCCCAAGTGTGGATGAGGTTGCTCAGGATCCATTACCATTAAAACCATGAGGATCTTCAACAGGAATCTTCGCCTTCAGGATGTCACCATCATGTACTTCACCGCCTTGGCCACTCTCATGGTCATCTTGGTGGCTTCGTACCAGGCGCCGGGCACTGCTGTTGATATTTCCAGGATTGATTCCAAACCGTCCAGCTCTCTGCCACCTCTCCCCATGCCTTTCCGTGTGCCCCTTGACCCCCACGGGGAGCTCCACCTCGCCTGGAACATCAGCTATGCAGACCAGGAGGTTTACATGGAGCTGAGCGTTGCCCAGCTCAGACACGGTGTCGTCCTGGGGATGTCAGACCGTGGTGAGCTGACCAACGCTGACCTGGTGGTCCTGTGGGATGCCGGCACTACAAGCTACTTTGGGGTAAGCAACTTTTGGGATGCTGTTTATAAGATAATAGGTTAAATTAATCCATAAGTCGCTATATTTTAATGCATTTTAGTCCTTATATGTAAAAGTTAAGATGTCAAAAATGATTTAACATTGTCAACAACAGCACCAAAAGCTACAATATTGTAAATGTGTACATACAGTAATAGTACCAATAAATCCCAGAAATTTAATCCCACAAAGCAAAACTGTTTTTTATTCATTTAATATTTTTTGCCCCAAATTGTGTTTCATTTTCTATTGTTTCTTGTTGAATCTGTCAGTGCAGTGAGCAGTGGGCGAGATTCTAGCATCAGAACTTAAAGGGGGGGTGATCATAGATATTTTCATTTTCAACAATGCTCTTATGAATATTTAATGTATTAATTTGTTACATTTAAAACACACAGAGCCTACAGACCCAAAATAACGATATCTTATGCACACAAGATCATTGTGTGCCACAAAATAAAAAACATTGCACTCTGTGACTTCATAAAAAAAAAGACTCCAAATATCACTGATAGTTTTTGATCAGGTCAGGTTATTGGCTGCTACTATTAGAAATCATTCAAACTGCACTCGTAGCTGGAGTTTAGAGCGGAATCATTAGCAGATATTATTGCATTAAAATTTAACTGTGTGCTGATTAAGCTGCATGAGACTTGATTTTATTTGGCCGCACATGCTGTTCACTAATCAAATTTATTTTTCTTTTCTAAATGTCTCATATTTTACCTCAATGATACCAGTTAAACTAATGCAAGGATGTATTTAGAGTCTAGGAGGGTTGTTCTTCTGTGACAAAAAAAGAAATGTAAAAGCGGCCAATATTATGCAACATCCACCAGTGTTACAAAGCAGTTTTTCAATCAACCAAATAATTCATAGTGAACATCGTCATATGAACCTATTTCCCCCATAATGTTATTGCATCCAAAAGTAATATTCTCACATTTATTTGACCCACATCGTTGTATTCTTTGACCATGAAAACTTACCATTAGCATTTGAAATCATAGACAAATTATTATTAGTTCAATAGTTATTCACCAAAAATATTCTTCTGGATCTAGCTCCGACTTTCCATTTCAATATGGTGTCAGTTTCATGTCTCTAGCTTTATTTGCTACCTTGCATTAACTATTTTTCCTTTTTAACAGGTACATAAATTAACAAATAAATAAGACAAAACCATAACCTCCTTGGCAGACGTAACCAGTGAAGTGTTTTAATCAGAAAATGCTCATTATATGTTGCTTTAAAGTCAGTTATGTCCCACTGTGTGACACTACATCTCGTATTGCTGCTCTACAGACACAACACATGCATGTCTGTGTGAGCGCCACCATCTATGTGTTATAACCCTCTCAAAATGGGAAGAACAGTTATATAAGAGGGACTGAGAGGTAGAGAGAGATAAAGAGAGAGAAAGCGATCATAGGTGCTATTCTGGACAGATATGAGTGTGAGAAGCAGAACCGAGGATAGATTCAGCTGCTGCAAAACCTCCTGGCCAAGAAAAAAGCTCTGTGTTCACAGGGTTGTGAGGCTTTCGCAGCACAATCACACAGCTACTGTTTTAATAATTCTATCATCATGCGCTGCTGAACAATGTCTTTTCCACTGTCATTACATTTGTCGTTCATTGTAATTAACAGTGATGCAATTAAAAACAACTTCAGTCAGGAGAAAAATGCAACTTTAAAGGGAATTACAGCACTATTAGAATTTAATTTGACTTATATTCCATTGGGGACAGTGTGAACCCAACATAGTTTGTGTTCCTTAAGGACTAACCCTCTTCTTGATGCTCTTCGTGTTCAAAATTATGATTAAAATGATTTTTTTTTCTTTCAAATCACATCTTTGTTATTTTTATTGAGGTTTCTTCTTTTTGCATGTAATTTGGTTCATTTTCTTGATTGGTTTGTTCATTTTTCATTTGATTTTGTTCACTTTTCTTATTTTTAAAAATTGTTTTGTTAATTTTTCTTCTGATTTTGTTCACTTTTGATTCTTTTGTTCCTTTTACTTATGATTGTGTTCATTTTTCTTCGGATATTGTTGACTTTTCTTAATTATTTTGATTGTTTAGTTCATTTTTCTTTTCATTTTGTTCACTTTTTTTATCATTTTTTAAATCTTGTTAATTGATTTTACTATTTTGTATGTCCCTTTTCCTGATTACTTTGTTCATTTTAAGTAAAAATGTTCACTGACTTTGAATTTTGTTTTGCTTCTCACCTTTATTTTATAACTACTATAAATTTGCTGTCACCTTGGTCCCGTCCTGTGTAGTGGACACCATGTTAATTTAATTAATTTAATAAAATTTATTTTTTAATTTGTATTTTTACAATCTAATACTTTCATTAACTTCACCCCTGTTGTTTTTTTTACTGATTTATGCTACTCTCTTTGTCCATGTAATTGTTGCTTTTAACGCTGTTTGATATTTTGTGTGGCACTTTCGTCACAATGTGTGTGACGGGCTATACAAATAAAGTACATTGCAATACACTGCCTGGCTGAACTTTTTTGGAATTGTTGCCATAGGTACAAATTCACTCTCGTAAAAGCCATGGAGGGAGCTGAAGTAAAGTGTTGCAGCTACTTCAACAGGATTTTCAGTGCGTGATAATGCATACATATGCATGCAGGGCTCCTACTGATATAACCCCATTAGATTTACACTGCAGCGAGCACAGCGACTTCCTCAAGGCAGGTCTCATAAGCTGCAACATTTCACAGCCTTTGGAAGGGAGAAACAAAGCCATTACACAATCATCTACATATATTTTACAAGGCAAGCCGAAGTTTTACAGATGTACAACACATTATCTCTATTTGAAATTATGCACAAATGCAATGAAGTATGGCATTTAGCAAATTTGTCTGCATGTAATTCTTAAAATAAACTATATTATGTTCTCTCCAGTTGGTGGCATTTATTTGACCCCTGGCATTTCAGCACAAAGCATCCCTCTGTATTAACCTAAGCTAACCTGTTCCCTTTTGTGTTTGTTCATTTAAAGCTTTTATTCTCTTCAGCGGTTCGCCTTGTGTAATTTATTCTGTGTGTCTTAAGGATGCGTGGAGCGACAGCGAGGGTCACGTATCTCTGGACAGCCAGCAGGACTATGAGCTGATTGAAGTCAAACAGAAACCCGAAGGATTCTGCCTCCTTTTCAAAAGGCCCTTCAGTACCTGTGATCCCAGAGATTACCTTATCGAGGTGTGTGTGAAGTCATTACTTCATTGCATTTAGGGAGAAAATTAAGGTGAGTTGTTTTCGTACAGCAATTTAAGATAGAAAAATGGAAAACCTCAATGCTCTCTTTGCACTTTATTGATCAATTACTGAATTTAATTCTTTGGAGGGTGTCCTGCTTACAAAATGTGAATTTACTCTGTAGGTCAATTTAAATTCATTAGAAATTTTATATGACCCAAGTGTAGCAATTAAAACATTTTACACACACCTAAAAAAACACAACAAAATACAGCTAGAAGTACTTGAAGTGTACATCTTACCTCATGCTTGAACTTTAAGGAGACATATTGCAACAAATTACGTTTCATATCTTTACCTATTATAAAACAGGAGTGGGGGATCAAAAAATTATGTTTAAGTATCAAAATCCTTACTTGAAGACCTGAACCTTTTGATTTGTAGATATTTATGATGCCACAAATGGAATCAGTGTTCTCAGTGAGTCTTTCAGGACCACCAGACTCTGACATCCTGGGATTATGCACCTGGATGTCAACATGATGGAATCCATGGCACAGAGAGGGAAAAGGCTTGGTCCACAGGAGCTCATTTGAATTTAAAGTAACACACTGGCACAGCCTGTTTGATACCAGACCGAAAACCATATCCCTTAACATTATTTTCATCCTGTCAGAGAGCTCTTCACATGCTCAAAAGTTTGTAGCAAGGAATTTTAGCTTGTTAGTGATTTAGGAGGGGTCGTCGAGCAACTCTCAGCAAAGACTGAACTAAAAGTTTCATCTCAGCGAGGAGGCGGAGTCGACCCTGTTGCTATAAATCACACGTGATTTGGATAGCTGTGATTGGCTGATCACACCTGTCAAAAAAAGGCTTTCAAGTGGAACTGTGAATGAACTGGAGAATCAGCTGTAGTAATACAAAACACTTAAGCCGACACGCGGAGCATGATGCTTCTGTTGAATTTTAAAAAATGCACAGTTTAAATGTAGCTGTAAAATGTTTGAAATACAGAGGTATTTGGCAGCATTAATGCAGTTTGGAAGTCTTAATCCTTTTACTGAGTCTAAGTTTGGATGATGAGCAGAAGTCTTTCAGTTAAAGCCTTGATTTGTAGAATATGAAAAAACAGGATGAAAAGAAGCTTCATACATCTATGTCCATTAAAAATCCATATTATGCAAGGACATTTTATTCTTGTTCAGCCTGATCGACTAACACTAGATGAGTACAAAGACAAAATTAATGCATTTCATTCGTTGTTTTAGTGTTTGTTCAAAAACATGAAAATTATTTTTGTTGCTTTCCCCTTTTCAAATTCCACAAAATTGTTACTTTCACTGCTAGGTTCAATCTTTGTCTAAGTCTTAATTTTATTAGCTGTAATCATTCATCCTCTAAAGTTTTCCTCCATTTTCTCCTCTGCTTTACAAACTCTTCATCCTCTTAAAGTCCTCCTCACTACTCCTTTTTGCCTTATCGGAGCTCTTTTAAGGGTTAAAATGTTTTATGAATCACTTTCATCATTACTAGGATCTACGCTTAACTTTCAGGAGAAATTCAGAAACTATACCCCTAATCCTAACAAATCTCAATTACATCACTAAGGGGGTCATTCCACTGAAGGCCAATCAATTCCCAACCTGAACATTTTGGCAAATCTGCAAAAACTGGAATGGTGTGTGAATTGAATGGTTAGAGCCTGGAACTGGCCCTATACCATCGACAAGGAGTGGGACCTGAATGTACTTGGAGTGGCTGTTACAGCGTCTTCATAGCGTGCGTGCCTGAATCATATCAACAATGCATCTTAATCGTACAGGTGCAGTGCATGTTTTCAACAGATCACTGCCACCTCAGTGTCGACCGTCCGATCGGCAGTCGTCGGCATGGTCAGAATTTGGTTGGCATCCAGTGGAATGGGGGTCTCTTTGCTTTAGGAATCTTTATCGACATGGGCAAGAGTATGACCGAGTTCAGGGTCTCTGTGGTTTTCTAAGATACAATTTCAAATGCATCTTCTAGGGAGTTGTGATAATTAAACTAATTGATGTGTACAGTATATCTAATGGTTTTCTTGGGAATTTATGAAAACTGAGGAAACCTCAAGATGACCTCAGAGGACAGACCTCTTATGAAAGATGTTGTCTTCTGTTTTTCCACATCTATCCATCTAATTGTGGAGCAAAGTAACTCGCTGCTCAATAATTCAGAAATGTCACTGAGGCAAAATAGCATGTCATTCCCAAACTTACTGATCATAACTTGTCAACAGGAAATGCACAAAGACATGACATTTACTAAAACAATTTCAATGCAAGAAGGGCAAATAACCTGCAGAAAATTGCACCCTTTGTTCCAAAATAGAGATTGATTAAAGACTAATGAGAGTAATTCAAATGAGATTCTGATGCAGATTACTATTGATCCCTAAAAGACCAATTTGAACTTTAAAACCTCACAGGTGATGAATATACAGTGTATCAAATGCTGCATCATCAATCAGCATAGGGTTTATATATAAGTTCATATATAACACATTTTATTTTGAGATAGTAATGGGAGTAATTGGGGCATAGAATTGGAATTTTAGATTTTTCTTAATATAGTCAGTGCAGATCAGTAAGACATTTTCTTATGGCTTCATGTGTGGTTATAAACTACGTACACAGAAAATCTGAATGTTCAGCATATTTCCTACTGAGGCATTTCATTATGATGATATTGGTTTCCATGGAGCTGCATTAGACCATTAGTTGCAGACTCAAAAAGTACAGTGGTGTTCATCACTATGACAACATAATGAAAAATTATCCATGCTTTCTTTATTAGCATTTTCACCCATACACTAACCATGAGTGTCAGTGTGAAATGTGCAACACAGCTTTGTAAGCTGAAGTGTATTAAATAACCATCCTTTTATTTTTGATCATTTGGTTTTCATTGATCAGGAGGGAACTGTGCATTTTATCTATGGCTTCCTGGATAAACCGCTCACTTCGCTGGAGAAGCTTAACCTTTCACGGATCGACACAGGAATACAGAGAGTCGTGATGCTGCGCCCCGACACCCCGCCACCCACCCTGCCTCCAGATGTGCAGACTCTGGATGTTGTGGCTCCAAATGTCATCATACCAAGTCAAGAGACCACTTACTGGTGTTTCATCCAGAAGCTGCCAGAAAACATGTCCAAGAACCACATTGTTATGGTATAAATACATCTAAAAATAGAAACACAGTGTTTATTAACAAACAGTGGAGTGGGTGTTGTAGGTGGAGACTAAGCACAGGCAGCTATTATTGTGACTCAGCGGGGCACATACAGTAATACATAATGTGCACTCCCAACAAACACACCACACTTTATGGCTGATAGTTTAATATTTACATTTGTTTCTCATTATCTGTGAAACTGATCGGTGTTACAAACTGTGATCAATGTGAACAGATTCATGACAAAGCTAAGATGTAATCAGATATGAAATGACACTGCACAGTACATTGCAGTTAAATTGTACATTTAGAGAATCTCATGGGGTAGAGATGCTGCTATTGCCATGAAAGGTGCATAAAACAACATGATTCCTTTTTCCCCTCACTTTTCTTCTTTCTTTGTCTGTCAGTATGAGTCCATTATAACTCCAGGTAACGAGGCCATCGTGCATCACATAGAGGTGTTTGAGTGTGCACCGGAGATTCGTGATGTGCCAAAGTACAGTGGCTCCTGTGATGACAAGATGAAGCCAGGCAAACTCAACTTCTGCCGCCATGTACTGGCTGCGTGGGCTATGGGTGCCGAGGTATCACACACATCCTCTTACTCTACACGAAAAGTATTTACTTCTTGTTCCATAAGCTAAAATTAAAAAGTGAAGATTTGGGCATCTGTCACAGCATCTAAGTAACATCATCATAACTTCACCGAACTGATAATAAAAAGGACAAAACACCACAGATCAACTCCACCATATTGCATTATTATTATTGTAGCATATAGATTAAATCTATATGCTACAATAATAAAAACAGGTTTCTAACTGAAAGAGAGAGCTGACTTTTTTCCATCCCTTGCACCTATTATAAAACAAAAATAAAGCTCTTACACCAGTAATAACCAGGCCTGTGCAAGCAGAAAGCCTGGTAGAGACGATCCCACACACAGCTCATGTCTATTAAGAGCTCAGAGACAGTCTGTATGTGGGAAGAAACGCACATGCAAATAATCAGACGCTTCTTTACTTGGTCGCAAACATTAACACCAAAGAAAATCACATATTTTAGAGGTTTGGAAAGTTTAGAAGTTTATAGGCACAAGATTACTTCTCACTGCTGATGTCAAAAGCATTTCAGGAGCGGTTCGGGGGATGTGTACCCCTCACTATTAGTAAATATTGCAGGGGATGCAATAAAATTAGGGCTGTCAAACGATTAAAATTTTTAATCTGACTATTCGCAGGGCCACTGTGGATTAATTTTGATTAATCGCAATTAATACCCATTCATTGTTTTACATTTTGTGGGAGCAAACACACTCATGACCCAAGGTGATATATACACTTTACATGTTTATTTAAAGTAAACAAGGGTTGCAGGAGGATCAAGATATTGAAATAGTTCGTGTTACTCACTGACGTCCAGTGTGTCCTGTCAGGACAATGTCTTTCTCTATTTTCTTTTCAGTTTCATAGAGTCTGTGAATTTTTATCATTATGATGCTTCTTGATGGTGCTTTGTAAAAAGCATCTTGGGATGCAATTTGAAAAACCTTTGTAAATCCAGTCCTCGATGATAACCAGTCTGCTGCTTTTTAAAAAATCTATTCTGTCAGACTGTCCTCAAAAAGTTGAGCCATTTCTGTTAATCTTTCACTGTTTATGTTGTGTTCTGGTCTTTTTTCTTCTTCTATTCTTCCACCACGTGAGCTGTACTGCGCTAGAGCGCCCCCCACAATTTCCAGTGGTACTGCACCATTTCAACTGTGCATTGCGAATGCTTTAATGGGATTAAAATTTTAATCAAATTAATCATGCATATGAATTAATCCTCATTAATGCATTCATTTTGACAGCCCTAAATGAAATGAAATTGTTTCAGCTATGAGTGGACACAAAACTATTTATGGTAATGCGACCTTTGTGTTCCTTTGGGTTGATCTTTGAGCAGAATTTATTCTTTTTAAAATTTATTTTCTCCATTTTATTGTTCATTCTGGGGATAATTATGCTCCATATTCTTGATTGTTCTGTTCATTTAGACATAAATGTTTTCATTTTGTTGATTTGGTGTTTATTATGCTCATTTGAATTACTCAAAGCCCAAGTGCACTGGCATTTACAATTTTAAATCCTAATAAACATAATATGCCCAGTCTTCATTATTGCATGCCTCACAACCTTTTATGGTTTTAAAATAAATAATAAGACTATAACTTATCTTGTTTATTTTAATTTAATTTAAACATAAAATCAAAATGCAAAATGTTTTACCTTTAAGAAAACACATAAACATATTATATGTTAATTAATTTACAATTATGTTACAATGTTTTTCTGTTTGGGATGATCTTTTTTTTATTCAGCAACCTTTACTTTTTAATGTGCAGTTTTAGACAGAAAATAAAAATACTGTACATGTAAAAATACACCAAGAACCACAAAACATATGTGAACCCCTTATGACATATGATGCACATTTTAAGTGGTAACACGTTACGACTATGTATTATTGCTTTACTATTTTTTTTCATTTTGGTCATTTGTATTGGTATTGTTCATCAACTTGTTTGTAATTTAATGTATCATTTTGTACATTACTGTTAATTTTATTAATTATTTTGGTCATTTTTGATTGCTTTTGTTCATTTTATTTGTCATTTAGTAAATTTTTTGTTTGTCTTTGTTCATGCTGTTTATCATTTCATTCATTTTTGTAAAAATGTTTTATTTTTGTGATTATTTTAGTTAATTACTGTTCATTTCATGCAATGTTTTGTTCATTAATTTTCTCATTTGTGTACAATTATGTTTTTTTTATCATTTTTATGAATTTTTGTCAGTTTCCTTATTCATAATTTTGCTTTTGCTTTTTTGGTTTTGATCATTTACTTGATTATGTTGTTAATTTCATGGATTTCATGGATTTTTGACAGTAAAAAAATTGACAAATAATCATGAGCTGAGGAGTTTAATTTGTGCTATATTTATTGACACAGGTCTTGAGTCTCACACACCAATGAGGGGGTGTCTACAGCCCACACTGGGTGTGCAAACATAAATGTCTCCATTGGATCATAAATGAACATAAATTCTATTTTAAAAATTCACTTTTTTTCCTATTTTTTTAACTTCTTGTTTATTTAATGCAATTTTTTGTCATTTTGATTTATTACAATGTGTTATTTCCATCACTGGACAATGCTGCCACTGGGGAGGGGGTGAAGAGCCATTGGACCCCTGTTCTAGACTTGCAGAAGCCATGATTAAGAACAGGAAGGAATATGGCATATGAGTGAATCTGCCTAAAGCAGATCATTGTCACAAACTGAGAGACTGAACAAGAAGGAGACATTATACCTATAATGACCATGGAGGGCTTGTAAAGGTACAGTAGAGGGTCTAATGCAAACAACAGAGTTTAGGGAGATGACCTGATTCAGTCGGCAAGAGAACTTGTACATGGGAGACAAATTATTATTTGCATGATTTTAATTTATAATGCAATAAAAGGTTTAGTTTGTTGGCCTCAGGATTGATTCTCTGCTTTTTGTAGATGATGTGGTTCTGTTGGCCTCATCAGGTCATGACCTGCAGCTCTCACTGGAACGCTTCACAGTTGGACTTGAAGCGGCTGGGATGAGACCATGGTTTTCAGCCAGGTGGAGTTCTCCCTTCAGGGCGGGGATGAGCTCCTGCCTCAAGTGGAGGGGTTCAAATATCTTGGGGTCTTGTTCATGAGAGAGGGAAGGATGGAACGGGAGATCAACAGGCAGATCGGTGCAGCCTCTACAGCATAGACTGTATATTTTAATGGATAAAGTGACTGTGACATTACCCATTGGTTTCTATGAGATACGAAGGTCCAAATCGGTCCGACTTCACTAGCGAGCTGTTACTATAGTGACATGTCAATCGAACCCCAGCACGGCAGTGATTTGTTGGATTATTTTCTGAGGCATCTTAATAATAAGGCAAAAAGTTAAAGATGGACCATCATGTTACTTGTTAGAGGATCAAAGTAGAACGTTTGAGACCATGATGACCCATGAAAAAATTGCTTAGTATTTTCACATAAAATCACATGTGTCTCTATGGGAAAAAAACCTTCTTGGAACCGGACGATTGGTTCCCCAGCGGTCAAGTGGTGGGATTACAATTTAAAATTACTCCCACATTGGCCTCACTGAAAAGGCCAATGTGGTCAATGTCATTGACCCTTGGTCTACAGCAGGGGTCAGGAACCTTTTTCCGTGAGAGAGCCATGAAAGCCATATATTTTTAAATGTATTTCCATGAGAGCCATATAATATTTTTAACACTAAATACAACTAAATGTGTGAATTTTTAAGTAAAACCTACAATTTATTGATTCCCGAACCCTGGTCTACAGTGATGCAGACATTGCATCGGTGTGGTGAAGAAGGAGCTGGGCTGAAAGGCAAAGCTATCAATTTACCGGTCGATCTCAATCCTACCCACACTATGGTCATGAGCTTTGGGTCATGACTGAAAGAACAAGATCCCGGATACAAATGGGGTGGCTCGACTCTCCCTTAGAGATGGGGTTAGAAGCTCAGTCATCTGCGAGGGGCTCAGAGTAGAGCCGCTGCTCCTCCATGTCGAGCGGAGCCAGATGATGTGGTTTGGGTATCTGGTTTGGACGCCTCCTGGTTAGGTGTTCCAGGCACGTGCCACTGGGAGGAGGCCCCGGGGAAGACCCAGGACATGTTGGAGAGACTATGTCTCTCAGCTGGCCATAGAACACCTCCTAGTCCTCCAAGAAGAGCTGGATGAACTAGCCATGGAGAGGGAAATCTGGGCTTCCCTTCTCAAGCTGCTGCCCCCACAACCCCACCCCCCAGATAAGCAGTAGAAGATGGATGGATGGATGGATGGATGGATGTGTATAACAGGCAGCAGCATGAAGGCAACTGCCCATTTTCTGTGTTTAGTTTCAAGTACAGTTTTCAATTAAGAGACTGAAAACCTTCAAATTCAATGTAAGTGTTAAAGTGCATGTGAAAGGCCACAGACTTTAGAAAACAAGTTTATTATTTTACATCTAATAATATCTAGGATGGTGAAAAAAGGTGCCACAGGAATTTTGTTTGCACTTTCAGTTTGGAATAAAGATCTTAGTCTGAAAAGATGAAATCAGCCAACTTGCTTTCTCCAGCTACCAAGCGGTCAGCTGACCAAACAAGCAGTCTGCTGGTCATCTAAAGCAAAGAGGACAACAAATAGTGAGCCTGTCACCATATTTTACTGCTCTACTCCCCACTGTATCACAGCCAGCCCAGCCCCTCTCAGATAGGATTATCTGCCAGGCAAACAAAAACAAGCAGGATGCCTTCTGTGAGCTGTGAAGACAAGATTAGGTGGGAAATATTCAGGCCTCTTTCATCACCTCTTAATAGTGTTGTTTCATTCTCTCCGGCACCATATCAGAGAGGAAACTAGAGAGAAAGAGGAAGAAGGGGGGATGTCGGATTAAGTTTGGAAAAATACAAAAACAACAACGCATGACACTTTCAGAATGCAAAAGAAGGGAAGTAGTTGGTGCGTGAGTTAAAAAGAGGACGTCACAGAGGACTGTACTGTTATTGCGTTAAAGTACGCGTCATATAAAAAGCTCTTTGTTCCATTACAAAGTGAATGTATCTGGCAAAAGCAGACTAAGGTGGACCTCTTTCTGAAACAGGTGAATACACTTATGAAGATAGAGATTAAATCGACCTTCCTGAGACAATAGAGTGTAGATGCGATACCCATGGGCTTAGCTGTGATTCAAAAACAAATTTTTGCTACAATAAGCAGAAAAGGCAGAGTCCGAGAAGGAAAAGAGCAAGAGAATACAGCGCAGTTCAAGCACCACCCCAGAGGGTCCACCCATATGAGAAAACAGCCTCTCTTCTCACCATAGACATATTCAATCAATATGTTTTGAAGCAGCCCATAAAAGACCACAAGGTTTGAAAAACATCTGAAGACGAACACCGACACAGACACACTGCACTCTACGTTAAACCCATGTGCAGAAGTTTTACGTTCAGTATGATCACCATCACTTTTTGAGTCAGGCAGGCTTAGTTTCATAGGTTTTGGTGGTTGTTTGTGAGTGAGTTTTGCTTTATTTGTAGAAGCCAACCATTCAAATAGCCAATGCTCATTTCTGATGGTGAACAGGACTATTATATTACTGGCTCCAGTTCCATATGTTTTTAAAAAATGCATGACAGATCCATTTAAGGTAGGTATAGTTTTTGATGTCTTTAATGACGATGAATCCAGGCACATACTGTATGTCAGCACCTGGAGGATGTTTATATGATGAGTGACACAGTTTGTGCCGAGGGAATTACTCAGCATAGTAAAAGGATTTTAGGCTCAAATGCAAAATAAATCTGATGTGAACATACGTAAATGTAGCCTCATTTCCAAAAAAAAGTTTCACCACATAAACTGTAAATAGAAACCAAATGTTCAATTGAAAATACCACTGCCAACATATAAATTGTCGAAACTTATTTACTTTGTTTTTTTTTTGTTATTTTTTAATTATGAGCCTATCTTGAATGTGGTACAAGCCACACATTTTTAAAAAATGAGTTGATCTCAAGAACAAACTGCAAACTTTGTGAAATAGTTAAAAACACGACTGGTGGAGCATCTCACAGTGAACTAGGTCAACAGTCAACAGGTTACTGACACAGCTGGGTATAAAAAAGAGCATCCTAAAGAGATTGTGTCTTTGTCAAGTAAACATAACTTTTGATACGTTATCTCTGTGCTGTGGTAGAGCACAATATCTGGAGGGTTAGCACTTTGAACCCCGTTCCATCCCAATCATTCTGCTGTTGAGTCCTTGGCCAAGACACTGCACTGCCTCCAGTGTCATCGAAACCAGTGTTTGAATGTGACTGAATGTTTGGTGATGGTCAGAGAGGCTGTGGGAGCACATTGGCAGCTATATTTCTGTCAGGCTGCCCCAGGGCAGCTGTGTCTACAGATGTACTTTACCACCACCACCGTGTGACTGTGGACTCAGTGAATTATGGATTCAGTGTAAAGCGTTTTTGGTGTCTTGAAGAGTGCTATATAAATCCAATCCATTATATATTCAACTGAATATGGGGTTTCAGTGTTTTGCAAATCATCACATTCTATTTCCCCAGTGATTTTCTGGAAATAGGGTAATATCTTATTGCCTTCTTTAACTCTATAAATTGGCACCCTCCACGAACACACTTTCAGCCTCTGCAAATGATTTTATTTCAACAAATGTAATGGTCTAAATATTTATTCCTATAATGGCGCGACCCTGTTCAGTGTAAATTCATTTCCCTCCTCCCTAGTGTCCTGACTTACTATCCTCTGTAATCAAGACAAAACCTTCCAGAAACACTTAAAAAGGCATTAGTGGTTTTTACATGACTTCTATAGCAATAAATAACCAGAGACCAGTGTAGTAAAATATGCAACTGAGGTAAAATGCAGCCAATATTTAGATAAATATGTGACAAAATGCTTCTCAATGACTCTAAATCATGTGTATAATTTGTAAAGAGGGTTCTGAGAGTTTGCCAACACTTCAAAGCAGCTGTGCATTAATGAGTAGGATAATCATCTGTGTGTGTGTTTGCTCGCAGGCTTTCTACTATCCTCCTGATGCAGGGCTGGCGATGGGTGGACCGGGTTCCTCAAGGTTTCTTCGTCTTGAGGTCCATTACCACAACCCTCTTGTTATATCTGGTACCGAAACACACAATCACACAAATACAGTACACACTCACGATTTTCCTCCTCGAAACACATACAAAAAACCAGGATTCTCCATATTTTTCCTGAAGAGCCTCAGGCTCATCCAACAAGCAGATTTTTTCTTATTTTTTTCCAGATGCATTGTTTAATCTCTAATGTAAAGCGACTACAGAGTTTGCTTTCTTTATCCTCATCTGACCTCACATGCGTATGCCACATCTTTGCACATTTGTCTAGCTTTAGGTGCTTTTAACCATATGTATTATACATCTTATCTGCAAACTTCCCTGCTTCTTGAACAGAGATAAAGCAAAATCTCACAGTGTAGAGTATAACAGTGCATCACTTATATTTATAGATGAAGCAACACTTACGTTCTCAATGTTTGTGGTGCAATTTAAGTTTTTCAAAACATTTCTCACCGGGCTGAAGAGCCGTTTGCTTTGCTAATCCCTGCAGAATATAGATGAGTCACGTGTGGTAACTGTAGCAGACGAGAGAGCACACGATGCTCACTTGTTTCACATGAAACTTTATTAT
>JAQQAE010001001.1:0-28053 GCA_029823295.1 Pseudamia nigra
TCTGAGGAAGACAACAGGAAGTTGTCGAAACATGTCAAGGTAAATAAACCTATGTCTGTCTACAAATAATAACAACGTTAAAAGTATTAAGTTTATTGAAGACAGTATGAACCTCTTCGCACTAATTGCAGACAATTTCTGTGATAAATCATCATCATCCTAACCCTAACCCTAAGCTAATTTATACATAATTGATCTTTCTGCAGAATAAAATGCAGTGTCTGTGAACAATTGACATTTGGAGTCAATAGCATAATTTACGATTCACAGTTTAGTTGCATGTGATTGTAATTTCTGTGAGAGAGGAGAGGATTGCAAAAGAGAACTGAAAAATGGAAAGGAAGAATCAGAAGAGACAAAAAATTAGGCAAAAAAGAGGGTGCAACAACCTCTTTTGGACAAAAAAGGACATTAGGAGAGCCACTTGTAGGGTGGGGCTATATGAGGCTTACTCAATGTTTGCATGGTTTGTAGTTGGCACCCATCATGTGGGTTAACAAGACTGGAATGCTTCTTCAGGGGCAGAGTAATCAGCACCAACTTCCTCTGA
The DNA here is from genome assembly GCA_029823295.1 of Pseudamia nigra. Classification (NCBI taxonomy): domain Eukaryota; kingdom Metazoa; phylum Chordata; class Actinopteri; order Kurtiformes; family Apogonidae; genus Pseudamia; species Pseudamia nigra. The sequence goes on from JAQQAE010001001.1 coordinate 551, forward strand.
TTCAGAAACCGTAGGCCTTGCTCTCCGCCTCTTTTGTTTTAGATGGACTCTGCTGACAGCACGGAGGAAACAGCCGTCTGACGGCAAAGGGACATGTTGAAAGTGTACAAACACCATAACCAGGGAGTGAGAAAAAAGAGAAAGACACTGACAGACTTCCGAATAGCTAATGTGTCTGTGTTAATGTGTGCCCATGTCATCTGTGCACATAGAGGCACACACTTGTTTGTGTGTCTTGGCGATGTTTTGCACCCGCTTAAGTGGCCTCTCCCAGTGGAAAACACACAAGACATGAGCGAAAGAGGTTGTGTGAGGGATATTCTGCACACTAGCCCATGCTCTGTCAGGCCAGTCATCTCCAGCTGCCCGCCTGAGACTTCTGCCTTTGTTAAATGTTGTGTGACAATGAGATTTTCTAAAGTGCCACCTAGATAAAGAAGTGGACTGTGAGTGAGGCAGAAGGAGGAGGGGGAGACTCTGATAAGAGCTGAGATGGTCTGGTCATAGTCCAGCGGCCCTTCATCACTGCAGCAGCCCCAGATATATCTCCTCTCTGTCTCTGAAGCACTCACATGCACACCTTCATCACTTTGTCTCACTCTGACCCTCACAAACTTAAATACACACCCAGCCAAACACATGTGATTCTGAAACTGCACCCAATCTCAGCACACACACCTCCATTTCATCACTGCAGCTCTAGATCCTCAATCGATCCTCACAACACCCCGGCCTCAAGCAGACACCTGCAGGTGATTGATCCCCAAATCAGTCCCTCACACCCTCAGTGCCGTAAAAACCATAACAACTCATCATAAAAGCTGATTTATCTTCACCTAGCCTTGTGCCTCACGGTTAGAATATTAACCCAAAAGTGTATGACACCAGAATGATTGGTTTGGAATTGAATAAACCTGAGGAGTATTGACGCTCATGTCTGATGGTTCATATCAAGTCTGACTACTGAAATATGCCAATTGAGATTGCATTATCTCAGGATGGAGCCAAGTGCAGACAGAAACACACAACTTTAGTTTGTGGGGTTTGTATATTATTCTGGACAGTTATTCAAAACTGGTCACTTATTTTACGTCAGCATAAGTTCATTGTGTGTGATCATGCTATCCTTCTGCATATTTTCAAATATCAGAATTTTTACTGTTTCATAATGAGGTTGAGATGGTAAGATCCTAAGCATGGCTCAGGTGTTTTCTAAGCAACATATACTGCCTGGCCAAAAAAAAGTCACACACTCTATTTCATTGGACCGCCTTTAGCTTTGATTTCAGCACTCATTTACTGTAGCATCATTTCAAAAAGCTTCTGCAATGTCAACATTTATTTCCATCCAAAGTTGCATTAATATTTCAACAAAATCTTGCATTGATGTTGGGTGAGTCGGACCACTGCGCAGTCTTCTCCAGCACATCCCAATGATTCTCAGTAGAGTTAAGGTCTGGACTCTGTGGTGGCCAATCCATGTGTGACAATGATGTCTCATGCTCCCTCAACTACTCATTCACAATTTGAGCCTGATGAATCCCAGCATTGTCATTTTGGAACATGGAAGAGGAAGAAAAAAATCCATTGATGGAATAACCTGGTCATTTAGTATATTCAGGTCGTCAGCTGACCTCATTCTTTGGACAGACAATGTTGCTGAACCTGGAACTGAACAACTGCAGCAACCCCACATCATAGCGCTGCCCCCACAGGCTTGTACAGTAGGCACTAGGCATGATGGGTAATCACTTCTTACCCTGATGCCTCATCACTCTGGAACAGGGTCAATCTGGACTCATCAGACCACATGACCTTCTTCCATTGCTCCAGAGTCCAATCTTTATGCTCCCTAGCAAATTGAAGCCTTTTTTTCCAATTAGCCTCACTGATAAGTGGTTTTCTTAAGGCTACACAGCTGTTTAGTCTCAAGCCCTTGAATTTCTTTTACATTGTGCGTGTGGAAATGCTCTTACTTTCACTGTTAAATAGCCCTGGGTTCTACTGTTGTTTCTTTACGATTCAATTTCACCAAACGTTTAAGTGATCACTGATCATGATCATTCAAGATTTTTTTCCGACCTCATTTCTTCCTCAAAGATGATGATTCTCCACGATCCTTCCAGTTTTAAATAATGCGTTGGACAGTTCTTAACCCAATTTTAGTAGTTTCAGCAATCTCCTTACATGTTTTGTTTGCTGGATGCATGCCAATAATTTGACCCTTCTCAAACAGATTAACATCTTTTTCATGATGACAGTATGTGTCTTTTAACTTGATTGTTTAAGAAATGAGAAGCTACTCACTGCATCAGTTAGAGTTAACTTGTTGCCAGATGAAACATAATCACCCATGCTGTAATTATCTAATGGGACACTCTTACCTGTTTAGTTAGTTAAATCCAGGAGGTGACTTTTTTTGGCCAGGCTGTGTATTTTAAGAAAGTGATAACTGTATCACTTTCTCAAACATTAAGCAAAAACAAGGTAAACATATCGTGATTACCATATTTTTTTCTTCCCTACAGTTTAGAGAAACTGTAAAATTTATTAGTGGCATGGAAGAAAAACAATGAGTGGTAAACCCTTTGGTACAAGAAAATTAAAAAACATCCTTTCAGTATTAGTAAAGAACTATTTCTGTTTGGTAAAAACCTTTGCATAGTGCTTCGTCTCTAGCTATATGTGACAGAAATGCACAGCTTGTTCAAAGTAGTAAAAACACAACCAAGGATATATAGTGTGATAACATTGGAGTCATGCTAAAAAGAGCACAACAAGTTTAAAAAACTGCCATGGCTATTGTAGAAGCAATAATATAAACATCATTTTGTTAGAGATGACATTTTAAGTTTTTTTTGTCATCATAGTGTAAATGTGTTTTTGTGCCTGCATCTTGCTCCATATGTGTGTAGGAAATAGTGCGCTAGCCACATTTTAATGAGAGTGTTGTGCATGCCAGAAGCATGGTGTACTGGCAGCAGCATCAGCATGTGCCCTGTACTCAGCAGTGCAACAAGCACCCGGGTTAAATATAATCCCAGCCTAACTCAGGGGCCTCTTTGATGCTACTGAAAGCCAGTGAAGCCTTTAATGGCAGCCACTCAGTATCCCTGTGTTAAGTATGAGCTGTTCACCTTCCCTTCGCTTTAAGGTTGTTACAGCTGATTTGTTGTTTGCTGAGTTAATTCTGACTTTAATCATGACCCCAGACACTAAGACAATCTGTGCACATACCACATCTACAGGATGTGTGTGTTAATGCAGAATTTCCATGTGTGTAGTACACACGCCATACACACTTACATATTTGCTTGTATTTACAGTTACTCAAGTACATTTCTCACATGGCAGTTTTGACCACTTGTAAATTTTTCAAAATGAATTAGTCTCACTTGTCTTGTTTCTCCATGTTTTCTGGTCAGTAAAACAGTACAAGTGTGTGTTTCAACTTGGAAAAAAGCCACAGCACCTAATAAAAGGAAATCTGAGCAATCAGTCCTATGGTGTTTGTTTCTCTACCTTGTTCAGTGATGGAGAAAATTGAAATTAAATATTCTTTCTTTACTCATTTTACTTCCCCCTTTCGTTTAAATCACTTCGATACTCAATTTTCTTTTTCTTTTCATAGATACAAGCATATCTAATCTAGCAGACTTTGCTCTTGTAACAGAACAAGTATGACGTTTCTGTCTGATATCCGCCAACATTAAAATATTAGCCTTCCAATTGGACATGGTACATGAAAAGCAGATTGTCACTGCATTACCGCAATATCCAGACTTTAAACGTGAGAAGAGAGCTCACTAAATGTAATGAATGTGTTATACTTGCTCCTGTGAGATCTGACGTGCCGTGTTCAGTTCCATACTGCTTTACCTCATGTACATAAAAAGGTCTTTTAAAGATGATATCTATGAGCGTTTTAGAGCCAATTTGTTCACCCTGTGGCAGCCGGCAACATGCTCTAATTACCTCCCCCCTTTTTCTCGCTAGGCTGGAGTGGGGTGGAGTGGGTTGTTTAAGTTTCCAGTCTGTCCCATGCATATAGGAGCTGTGTGCCCGCTGAATTTATGCTCGAAAAATGTGACCTTTGGCTCTTGCAAGGCTTTATTGCACCCTGTAGCACACATACAGTGTGGCCCTGTGTGCTGAGGCTCTGCAGAAGAACTGTCTGTGATGACTCCAGCCTCGACCATTTTCTGTACATCAGCCATTCTCACTTTTCTCCCACTTCTTCTCCAAAGACCCTCAATCCACCACAGCCACATTCCAGGAAATGCTCCTTTATTCTGTATTATTCTCTTATTATTTTTACACATTGTTGCCTTTCCTCGTGTATGAGTGCGTTACATTTACCCTTACAGTCCAGTGATAATGTCCTAATGAATGTGTCGTTTCATCCCTCCATTGCATTTACTGAATTTCATTGAAAAATATGCTTATTAGGCATTTACAATGCAGATTGCACCACAGATTATAGTTTTAATTTAGGTTTTTTTTAAAGAGTTTGGGTCATAATTTAAGTTTCCTCCTGTGTTTCTCTTAATTGCCCTGCTATCAGAGGCAGGCAGCAAGTACATTTACCCCTTTACATGTACTTGAGCATTGAAAACTTTTTGGCTGTTTTGCTGAATACGTTTTACTCTTACATTTGTGATTTAAAAAATGACTTCTACTTTACATTCTAAAGCTACACTGTGTTTAACCCATGGAACATTAAAGAATAGTTATTTTTTGCACTGATACTGTGTCAACACAAAATGACAAAGCTGTAAAATGAGTAAAAATGTATAAAATGAGTAAAAAATTAAACAAAAAAATCAAAATACACAACATTATTAAATCAATTAACAAAGATGAACCAATGTACCAAAAATACAATTAGAACAAATGAACAAAATTAGTAAAAATAATTAACATAATCAAGTATATACAAAATTGAACAATATAACCAACAAACTGAACAAGAAAAGCACAAAATAAGCATAAAAATGAGCAAACTAATGAAGCAAGTTGATGAAAATGAACAAAATAAAGAACAAAACAGAAAAAATATCCAAATTAATTAACAAAAATGAATAAAACCAACAAAATTGACTAGAAACTGACAACATATACAACAAAATGAGCAAAATAACCAAGTAAATAAATTCAAATGAAAAAAAAAAACAAGCAAGACATATTGCAATAAGCAAATCTTAAGCATGGTGAGTTTTTTATGATTTTGACGATAAACACTTATTGACATAGTGTATTTTTTACATTTACTTGGTTGTGGATCTGTCACTGATAATATCTAACAGAATAAAGAACCTGTTCAACCCCATACAAGGCTGCAATTGTAAAGTCACTTACCACTAGTGTTTAGATGAGATACTCTGACTCAAGTACTTATTTTTATGAGTACTTTTACTTCGACTGGAATCATTATCATTATAAAGCAACAGTACTTTTACTTGAGTACCGTTTCTGTTTACTCTACACACCACTGTCTGCAACGGTGCTCACCACATTTCTCAGAAACCCCTCAGTCAGACATGATTCCCTGCATTATCACAATATTGACAATGTGTTCTTTCAGACTGATTGATGAAATATGTCTGCCCTTGCTGATCGAAGTGATTTCATTCCATCACTGTAGAATCTTGCTGTTATAAATCTGCATTAATATTTGTGGACAGAAGAAAAGGCTCCAGTGAGTGACGGCTGGTATTCCTAGAGTGCTCAAATCGACTTGTCACGGCAGCCAGCTGTCAAACAGACAGTGCCAAAACAAAATGACACGTTGCTACTTCAGCAAACACGCGGGGCCTGTTTCTCCCAAGCCACAGAATTTGTCAAAAAATCATCCCTCTCTGTTTCTCTCTGTGTGTCGGAATGCCTGGCTGACCCCCGGCAAATGAAAATAATCCAAAGTAATTAGAAGTGAGCAGCTCTGGTCCTGAGAGCCCCCGGGCGGCCGGGTAAACATGGCGGAGGGGCCGGGAGGAGCCAGTGGAGGGGGAGAGGGTGCCTAAGGAGGAGGAGGGGGGCGCTGACCTTGTCCACATAAAGCAGTGATTTATGAAGTGCAGGGCACAGCAGCAGGGCTTCTGTCTTCTCCCGCAGAACCAAATTACTGAGGTGGAGATTAACACGCCGCTCACAACGGGCCTACTTCCAGACTCAAGGAAATTTTTTATTTACATGTTCCCTTTTCATTTCCTACGCTCTGTATTCATGGTAATTGGGCTGTATGGGCGTCATCTCTACCTGTACAGGGCCTCTGATGGATCTGTTCATTAAAGGAAAAGTTGCATAGTGTTGTGCAGAATGTGCATTTGTTTAAGTGAGACTTTACCACGTGATTTAGTCTCCCCACACTTAACCAAAATAAAGCGCGCCGGGGGGTCATAAGTAGGCAGTCACGATGGAGACTTAATACCGCTTTTCGCCGGTGTCAATGGGAGGTCTCGTCGTGAATGTTGTAACTATTTCATGTGGATTTGGCTGCAGTATTTTCTTTCTCTGCTCTCTCTTTTCCCTGTGCGCTCTCCTGGAGGATGTGCTGGAATGCACCACACAGGCCTACACAGTGTTTCCATGTGGCCCCTCGGCTGCAGCGGTATAGGCTCCGCTGCGCGCTGACTGGAGTCAGTTTGCAACCCGCACGGGAATCCCCCCTGTTCCCCCGTGCAACCGGTCCCATCTGACTGCACATGGTTGCAGAATGAGCTGCAAAATCCAAACCCAAATCACTTTTTATACGAGAAAATTCAGTTTAACTGTTATTCAAACGAAGGACAACAGAGCAGTTTTCTCCCATTAAAGCGAGCCATAGATCAAGAAAAATACCAAGCTATTTGATCATTAAAATTCTCTACAGTCATGTATGAATTGGTTTTTGCGTGATTGAACTCCTTAAACAAATAAAAAAGCCGCAAGCAAAATAAGCGTGGGCCCATTTAAGCAACTGAACCTCCTTTCGAGAATTTCACAGCACTTTAAAGCATCAGTGCTCAACATCACCCGGATGCTGTATGTTTTAAGAGTCTCTTAAATAAGTATGAAATGCTGTGTGGCATGATATAGCTGCTCAGAACCAACATCCCCCGAAGCCTGCATGCGTGGGTTTCTAATTTGTTGATAAACAGCTTTTCCACGCCGCTGTTGAGTTTGTCGGAATCATTATGACAAAGGCATGGCATAATTCAGATAAAACGCATCTATTTAATCTCAGCACATCAGACTTGTGTTTATTGTGTTTGTCCAAATAAATATAAATTAGACGTAAGCCTTTGCGAATCATTCATGTAGTTTATTAACAAATGAACAAGTGTTTTAAATTCGCCCCCATCGGTCTTTTCTGCGCACATTCAGGAGGTTTATAGCCGCTCGTTCAGGTGATTATACATGCACACTCATACATCGGACTCCTTCATGTCCCATCTACCAGTTTGACGCCTTCATGCACTTGTTTCGTGCTGCAATTCACGCTAACGAGAACGAAATGACCCCCGTCTCATAATAACTCAGAAATCTGACTGATGGAGCAGATTGTTACACGTGGTGATCTGAGGTGAACAGCTTTCAGCAGGAGGTCAAATCATTCACCGTCACACATGTAAGGCCAGCACGGAACACTGCGAGCAAGTTCAATTGATTTGGATTTTTTTTTTTTTTTTTTTTTTGTAGCTGTGAACATCAATTTCAAACTTTCCAACTTAAAGCAGCTGCTGATGTCTGTTCACGTAGGCCAGTGGGATTGTAAAGTGAGGCTCGCGAAGAATGTGTTTTAAAAAGTCTGCAGAAAGTTTGTATTTTATTGGTTTTTATATGACGTCGGGCTTTTATTGACGTGCAGTATCTGTTGCTATGGTAACTGATTGACGGCAGATTACGTTGGTGTTGTAGCATTTTGTTCATTTTTTCACTATCTGATCAGTCGTGTTCATTTTCTTTCAATTTTTTGCAATTTAGGTTTCGTTTTGTGGATTATTTTGTTATTGGCTTTTTCATATATTGTCTTTTAAAAAATTTTAACTTTAGTTCTGTTTTGAATTTGTCTGTATTTTGTTGCTTTTTGTCAAATTTTCGTCATTGTTTAAGCATTTTGTGACCTCAATTTAACTGCAGCGATGGAAGTTTATGGGTACTTTGTTCAAACTACATTTCATTTCAAATCTTTCCCTGAAATGCCTCTCATAGGTGTATATTTGGAGGGGGGATTCACCCCCCACAACATGGTATCCATTTGTGTTTGATGCATATCAGAATGAATTAATGAAGGTAAAAGTGACTGCTTAACTCATTTCAAGTTTATTTCGTCGCTTGTTTTGTTTTCATCACTTGTTTCTTTCTTCAGTTTCTTGATGATTTTTTTCATTGTGTTGCTTATTTTCTTCATTTTTGCTCATTTTATTCTTTATTTGGTAGATTTTTATCATTTCGTTTCTCATTTTGCTCACTTTGTTTATTTTATTGTTTTTTTATCATTTTGTTCAATGTTGCTCACTTTTTCCACGTGTTCAATTTTGCGTTCATTTTTGTGCATTTTCTTTTTTGGAGTTTCTTGATTATTTTCTTTATTTTTGCACTTTGTCTTGAATATTTTTTTTTATTTTTGTTCATCTTAAATATTTGTTTATTCTTACTCGTTTTGTTAATTATCTTGTTCGTTTTTTATTTTCTTGATTATTTTGTCAATTTTTTTACTAATTATAATAATTATTTTGTCACCCTTAATGTTCAGAAAAAAATTAAACCTTTGTTGTTAACCATTGGAAAATGTTGATCACAAGGTGAGAGCACCTGAGAAGTATGAGCTACATGAAGTCTTTTTTAAATCTAGGCTTAATATTTGATGACTTTTTCATATTTGAAGATGCTTGATTTAAAAGCAGAAGGCTATGCGTTGTGATGTTTGAGCGACTCATTATGAGTGTGATGTGTTCAAGTGTAAATATCCATTCAGAAATTTAAGCTAAAGTTCAATTCACTGAGCACGCCATCTCCTGACAGGGCAAAGAAATGCAGCGCTTTACGCACAGACTGGAGGCTTAGGGGTCCTGCCACAGTTACCCCATTTTACCCCCGGTGATACTATAAACCGCGCGTGTTTATCCTCTTTTTCAGACATTTCCTCCTTTTCAGAATAGAGCTGCAGAGCCCTTCTCTCTGTCAGGATCCTCGATCAGAGGCCGTGAAGCAATCACTTTCCCAGATTACTTGTATTTAATACACAATGCATCATAAAACAAATCCCTCATCCTGACAGGAAGAAAATAGAACAGCTCATTCGACTTGAGCTTTCCCAATTTATGGCTAAATTAAAAAGGCTTCCAACAATGGACAAGTCGAGGAGAGGCAGGAAATCAATGAGCGGGCGGACCGGGGTCTCTGCTCGGTTCTCAAGGAGCGCAAGACGATGGGAATCGGTGGCGGGGTCCTGGCTTATTTACACATGATTTTTCCTGTCCTTCCTGCACATTTGCTCTGCGATTTTGTTAAACAATGGGCGTTATCTGGGATGGAAGGTCAACGTCACAGTGCGCGGCGTTATCCATCATCATCTGCTCTCATCAGCCAAAGCCCTGTCCTCTGCGCCTTTATGAGCTGCCTAATAAACTCCGCGCACTGACAGCGGGGACGTTTCTTTATCCTATAGCCTTATGTCCGTTTATTCACAGCATTAGTCTCAGCTTTAAACCGAAGTGACACACCCGAAAAATCAAAGAAAGCAACATTTTCTGCCTCCTTTTAAGCTTAAAGGAAAACAAACACTCCAGAATAAAAAGGTGTTTGTTCTTCAGTTCAAGGCTGACTCAGACACTTCACAGCTCTTTCTCTGTTTGAGCAGATATTTCACGTTTTTAAAATACTGTTTGTTTTTGAGGCAGCATTGAGGATAAAGGAGGAGTTTAGGAGAAGAGTTTACTAACAGACATAGGGGGTGGATGGAGATGGAGGGGGATGGTGCATTTGTCCCCCAATTAAAATTCGTGGTTTACTTTTTTGTATTTAACTTTTAGGCCTCTGTAAACCCTGCTTTACATAAATAATTGCAGTCTTCTTCAGTTTTGTTTATTATTTTTGCTCATTGTGCTGTTTCGATTCGTTTTTATTGACATTTTGTTGAGTCAGTGCTTATTTTGTCATTTTGACTTTACATCTTCATTCTCATTATTTTATTACATTTTGCATTTAAAAAGTGAAATAGACACAAATCTTATTCATTAGTGAAATATGTTCTTTATTTATTTTGTTCGCCTTTGCTAATTTTGTTGCTTTTTTACTTGTGTTTCTTGATTATTTTGTCATTTTTTGATATGCAGCGAAGACATGCAGTGATGCATTAATAATTCACATTGCAACTTCAAACGTAACCTGCGCACATGCTTGCATTTTTCCTTTTTTTCCGGATAAAAACAGGTGATTAGGTCAATGGTTCTCAAAATATGGTCCCTGAGCCTCTTAATGTTCTCCAGAGATCTTCAGGAGGACCACATGTATTTCTCCTTCTGACTATTTCCACAGTAAATCCGCCTCTCTTACAACTAGTTATACCACAAATCCAATCATAATCAAGGGTGAAAAAGATTTAAGAAGTACTTTTAGATGACACTGTCAGGTTAATGATGCAATAAAATGGTCCATGAACCTACACGGCATGTTGTGAAAAACTTTGGAAACACGTGGATAATAGCGCACCGCTTTGATGATTGCGTTACTTCATTAAAGTGTGCAGCGTGCGCGCATATTTCAGCCCCTTCGAAGCCCCATCCCGACCTCTCCCTGACCCCGCTTACCCTCTCCAACCCTGGGCCCCTGTCACTTTAAAATTTACTGCGGAGAGGAGTCGCTTCCTACCGGGGGACAGGGGGCAAAGACAGCCTCGTGCTTCACGTCTCAAGGATGAACGCGCAGGGATCGGTCTGTCTGAGACAATGCGTCTGAGGGAAACATCACACAAACTGTCCGAGACGCGCTGAGGGCTCGGATTATAGGAGCATAGGGGGGCGATGCTCGAAAACAACCCCCTCCCGAATCTCCGCGCTATCATATAGACGACACATCCCGACTGGCTGAGGAGGAGGGAGAGGAAGAGAAAAATGAAAAGTTGAATGGCTACTAGAGGACACCTGGGTGCGTCAGGACAGGAGGGGTGACAAGAGAGGAGCGGACGAGCCAAGCGAAGCGCACACACGCGCACACAGAAAAGTTAGGAGCAAGTTGATGCACCGAAAGGGATTTAGTTGAAATCCGCGAAGTGTGTGAGACCGTTAAAGGGGAGATCTGACGAGTCCACGCGCTCTCCAAGACAGTCTAGTGAGACAGGATTTGTTTGGACTGAGCGCGCGGTGTCTGCGCGACAGAAGTGTGCGCGCAGCGGCGAGGAGGCGACTCGTCCTGCGGCTTGGAGACCTGGAGAAACACCGAAACCCACAAAACAACGGCACATTGTTATTTTTTCCCAATACGAAGAAAACCGGCGTCGTAGCTGAGGCAAAAGTGTATTTTATTGTCACAGTCGAGCTGCGTCCGTTTCCATCTTTACCGGAGTTTTCATCACTTTTTCTCAGTTTTTATCCCAAGAGATGCTAAGTGTTGCAGGCTGCTCTAAACGAATTTAAACGGTAAGACTAACCAACAAACCACGTATCTGAGTAGTTTAAAGCTCCATCTGATGCTTGTTCATTTGGTTGTAATCTAAATTTGACGGTTAAACTAATAAAAGCAGCAGGGACAAGCTACATTTAAGCAGTGTGAGTCCGGACAAAGGGCTTTATGCAAGCGAAATATTTATTCAGGGCCAAGTTGTACAAAGGCACAGCGACAGATTTGTGACACTGGAAGACATTTGGTTTTGCATCTGAACAATTGGATACGTCCTCACAAATCTTATCACTTGCGGTTTCCTGCAGCTGATTTTTTTTTTTTTTTACTCAGCTGATTTTCTTTTTTCATAAGCGGTTTTCAGCTGGTGTTATAAATATTAACATTTTAGACCGTTTACAATTGGTTGACACAAATGCTCCTCAATTATGTCCTGAATCATAAAGGACAGTCGATCTTGAGATCTGCATAATTATTTAGTTCTTTGTCTATTGTTATTTAGGCCTTTTAGATTCGTTCTTTTTGAGCGTTCTCTCTTTTTATTTATTTTTACCACTACAATTATTATTATTATTATTATTATTGTTATTATTATCATCATTATTATTATCATTATTATTACTGCTGGGGCCTGTGTTGTTGCCGTTATTCTTGTATACAATCAAACTGTTTAAATGATATCGTTGTTTGTTTTTTCGTTAAAATCAGATACAAACGAACTTCAACATGGTTTTTTGCCCCCAAATTATTCAGCATTATGATAAATTAGTTTTTACTTTCAAAATAAAATTGGGTCACACAATTAAACATAGACAAAATAAAATCAGGCTATATTTTATGTGTTTAATACCCTTTAGTTTTGAGTTTTTACAATTACTTTATTGTTGGCACACAAAATCAGTATCATATTTACATACATGTGTGTTTTTAATTACTGAAATTGAAATAATTAAGTCAGAGCTCATTGCTGGGAAGCAGCAAAAGATCATAAAAATTGTTTCTAAGAAATTATTATTTTATTCTTTTTGTGTTTATAAAAATCGCCACAAATGTTATCATTAATTTTTGAAAATGGCCTTACTAACTGCCAATTCTACCTTTGCCAGCAGTCATTAATACACACAATTATTATGTTAATTTTACATTTGTTACACAGTGTGTGTGTGTATATATATACTTACACTTGTTTATATCAGCGTGTGTATGTGTATGTGTTGCACCACAGACCTCACATTTGAGTCTTATTTCTCAGTGGGAGGTATGTGGTTAGTCAGTGTTTGGACACAGTAACCTGGACTGATACTGATCAAAGACTGATCTCGCTCTGTGTCTCTCCCCCTTGCTCTCTCTCTCTCTCTCTCTCTCTCTCTCTCTCTTTCTCTCTCTCTCTCTCCAGATCTTGGATGGGTCAGGCCATGTAAAATTTTGCGTGGATGCCAGCAAGCCAGATATCAGGAGCTGGCTGAAGTACATCCAGTTTGCCCCTGTGGCCAAGAAGCATAACCTGACAGCGTGCCAGATAGATGATCAGGTATGTGGAGACACTTACAGCCTGCCTGGCAGAATGATCCAAAGAAGAAAGTTGATCATGATCTGAGAGAGAAATTTTTAAAAAGTGGATGACTTGAGTTTGAACTCCCAAATGGTGATGTGTCCTTTGCTGCATCTTGCTGTCTGGCAGAAAAAAAAACCAACTGAAAATAAGTCAGATCTAAGAAAGAGGGACTTGCCAAAAGGCTTCTCTGTATTTTCCTATGGCTGTCCTGTCTGCGTGCTGTCGTGTTAAGAGGTGTTATTGTGATCTAAGTCAGATAGTCCTCCCATGAGCGGCAGGCCCACCCTTCACTTCATACACACACACACATCCACACAGCTCTCCCTCATGCTGCCTCCACGCTATCTGTGAGTGTTTTCTTTTTGTAATTGTGCACTGGCTTCTGCCGTGCAAAGACCACAGGGCAGGATCAGAGGAGGCCTGCCGAGATGATAGTTCCACACACTTCCCAGTCACGCTTGCGATATAAACTCCTAGATATGCCAGGAATGTCACAGTCTTTTACTCCTCACCTGGTTGTACAGAGAGATGCGTGCTGTACACATGGGGGCATGTTCACCTCAGTAATGCCACAGTTAGGCACTCCTCCTACACAAAACACCAAGCGGGGCAGGAAGACAAGAGGCTCAACCTTATTTGACACATGTGTGACGCATACCATAGCTGGAGTCGAATAGAAAACGTAATCTAGCTTGCGTGTTTGTCATCACTTCTCACTGGTGGTCCATCTAGATTACATGTTGAGTGAACATTTTTAAAAGCCTGAAGAAAGATTGTTATGCTCAGGAAGAAGTGGCTAATAATTAATTCCAAATACAGTAGTAACAAGTTAGATTAAAGACTGATAAAAGCAGAGCAATATTCCCTGTTAGTATGTTCTTCACACATAAAATCTCCTTATGCTCTTCTATCCCTCCTCTTTCCTGCATCTTCAGTTAAAAAAGGAAGAGGTTGAGCGAGCTGGTAGCCCACGTTGTTTTCAGTGACAGTAGTGGAAAGGAGAAGAAGATGAAGCGACACTTTCCAAAAGTACTTACCCACTTTCTTTGAAAAGCGACAGGGACACAAACAAGCAGAGAGCGCTTTCCTGAGCGGCCCTCTCCATGAGGTGTGACTTGCTGTCAACACTGTGGTTCTGCTCGGGTGGCTGTGTAAGGCTCCGACAGGTCACGGACATGGCTATGATGAGGTGATTGTTAAGTATTACACACTGTCACAACACAGCACAATGTGCTGTCTTTAAGCCTTCCGGCCAACATTGGTGTTTTTGAAAACACACTGTAGCCTCTCACAATGCCTGTCTGTATGTTTAAAATGAATAGACTAAATGGGGTGGTCTTGTAAAGCCCCTGTCAGTTTTGGTACTATGTGTGTGTGTGTGTGTGTGTGTGTGTGTGTGCTTATGAGGGCCTTTTTGTCTCCACCTGTGCACAGACATTTATGTGCATTGACTTAATATGAGTGCGTGAAGTGGTTCATTGTGTCTCAGGAGTGTGTGCACGCACCTGTAACTATATTTCTGCATGCATGTGTGAATTTCAATGTGCGTGTGTGTGTGTGACTGCACTCTGCAGGACTGTGAATTGTTCGTTGCGGTTCAGATGACTCCCCATGCTGCTCATTCAAAGCTGGAAATGCTAAAACACACAGTACCTGGTTCCAACAGGTTTTTACTACCACAGAGAAGTGCTGAGTCTAAAACCAGCCTAAAACCACATATTACTTACTCTCCACAACGTGAACCATCACCAGATTGCCACAGAGGGGCCTGACCAAGCTAACCAGGTCTTTCATATTACTTGTTTACGGTAGTCTCTTAAAAGAAAATGAAAATAAAAATGAATCTCCCCTCGTACTTTGCCACTGGCAGCAGTGTTCTATGATTTATTTTAAAACAATGTCGTACACAGTGGCTGCATTTTCGAGGTGTAATGGCCGTTGTTTAGCCCTGCTTTTTTTTTTTTAGCCCTGCCAGATTGAGAGTATAACCTCTTATTCCTGACCCAGTTCTGTTTATCGTAAAACTTTATGACCAATTGCAAGAGAGTGAGGCAGTGAGACAGGAATGAATAAGTTACCAGAAAGAAAAAGGCCTGTCAGTTCTTTACTCGTTCTCATGTTCTCTATTTTTTTAAGTTGGTGTACTGCACTGCTGGCAAAAATAATCCATTGTGGCAAAATAAATGAAGTAAGATTAAATTAACTGAAGGGAAGTTTTAGAATACACAGGCAGCAATATTTGTAATTAAATACCAGCTTATTTTATGTCATTGTCCAAGACCAATTAAATTAAATAGTTATAATGCGAAGTAATTTGGACAATGATTTAAATGGGCCCAAAACATTATTTTTTATATTAATTTGTTTAATTTTACAGGGGCTAGATACTATTTTTTCCAATAAAAGGTTGAGCAAAAAAAAAAAGTATTTTATTTACACAGATTAAGGACAAAGCACCTGGCCTCGTATTAATTATTAAGGCATTTATGTACAATTTCACCGAGTCTGAACTATGGCGAGTTTCCAACCCTGATTACCTTTCTGTTTTATTGCTTTACGTATTTGACACTTGAAGTGGAAAGTAACTGGAAGGGAGAGGGAAGAGATGGCAGGTGTCGCTTGGGGTTTGTGAATCTCACTGAAATCTGCAATGAATGTAATAAAACTAAGTCTGTCTACAAGGAAGAATAACAGTAAATGTGCAATTAATATAATTTGCTAAAACCCTTCACAAAAAGTAAATGAGCCCTCTGATTAGATATTATAAGTGTCTTTTTACAGTGTTGAATTCCAAGTAGTTAACAGCAGGAGGCAAAATTCAGCTCTCCATTAAAGCTAATTCATAATTGCTACGTCTTAATGTGGTCCGTGCCCCACTCTTTGCCCTAAACGTCAGCCTTTGACCATTCATGTCATAACACTAAAGCTCTCCAAACATCCTCATTCATTTGCTGATGCAGCATAGTCTAAGCACTACTCGCATTGATCCTCCCATAATCATCATGTTTTGTCGTTAAGATAATTAGGGCAATTAGTGCTTAAAACCCTCCACTGTGTCCCTCACTCAACCAATTCAATTGAAAGGAAAATGGATTAAAAGTGTAATTAACATCAACCAGAGAGGCCCTGAAGAGCCTTTCATAAGACAGTGCAGAGGGACATGAATGCTAATCTCATCCGCTCTATTGATTCTCGCTCGGTATTAAGTGGGATGAAGTGGCTGAGAGGCATATTAGTATCACACGGATAGTCATTCACAAAGTAAATAAATTGACACTGGAAGCAAAATTATGACTACATTTATCTAAAGTACTCATCGATTGTATGTGTTTATTATGTCCTGCAGGAGCATTACATAATTAATTTTACAATTTCCAAATAATTACATTCAATCCTCCCCGAAAATAAAGGACCGGTGTGACTGCGCACAGTGAATCTGAAGCACCAAAATAGCAAAACATATCTCAAATTCACTGTATTCTGCTTCTTCATTTCATCACCTATGAAAAACTGTTAATCCAGTGTATGCTCATGCACTTCATTGCATGCACATTGTGTTGATGCCAGCAGACTCTCCCTATTCCATGACCCCAATACCTGATGCATAAAACACACTGGCTATTGCTGAGTTGTTTGCTTTAAAACTGTAAACATGTCTTTAATTTGTGTAACATGATTGATTCAATATTTAAACATTTGCTTGATGTAAATCTTTGTTGTCTTTCCTTCTTTTTCATGGTTTTTCTAAAGTGAAGTGCAATTCAGTATTCCAGGAAAGGAAGTAACATACCTGTTGAGTGAGCTGTGTGTGAGTGAGGAGTTGGCCAACAGGGTGTGACTGAGGAAAATGTGACTCTGTTTACTCTGTTAATGACTAATGGTGTCAAGGTAACACAGTAGGTCACATTATAGCCTGTTTTATTCCTCTGGTTGTAACTGGCAAAGATGGTCGCAAGAAAATTTTTATCCTAAATACTTCCTGGATGAAAAAATATGAAGAATAATACTAATAATTTTTGATATATGCTTTTTGTGTGCTTTTTTTGGGCAATAAAATTAGCAGGTGGCCTTGATCTGTGTAAAGTCAAACATTCTATTTACCTGTTATTTTAAGCCACTGCTCTCCTCTAGCTGCAGTCTGAATGTGTCTGTTTGTGTGTCCGTGACATGCTAAGGATGACCCTTGCAATCAAACCGCGTGTCCTCTGCTCTGAAGAGAGAGCCAGCTGTTTGTTTGTGTGTGCTTTCACTGTTTATTTGCGGTGGCCCTCACGGGAGGGGTGGAACTTTGGGGTGGAATTCCCCCTCATATTCTGCAATCACCCTCCTGTGCCTGCTCGTGTGTTGGTGCTTTTATCCCAAAACAAATGTCTTGTGCAGCGCTATAGGGCAACAGTTGTTTTTATTGATCCTTAAAAGGGAGTCAGAGGTCACGGTCAGAGCAACAAACCTAGAAAACGACGTGTCAGCTGGATGTTTTGTCTTCTTCTACTCACCATGCAGCTGTGTCTTTCAGATTTCTTAATTATATCACATTAAGCGAGCACAACGCTGAAATTATAAAGATGTATTGTCGCACTTTAACTTTTGAATTTATGAATTAAGTGGTTTTGACAGTGTCCATTCATTTTTATGTTCTGAGGCCTCAGTCTGCACCCTGGTAGCTTTCCAAAGAACCGCCCTCCTCTGCTAGTATCAGTCTCTGTAAGCGGATTCCCTGCAGTCCCACATGTCTGTTTAAAGTGCTACTGGATTGTCTCTAAATCACAATATTTTTGTGGCCTTACGAGGGTGACGGCCACAGGAAAAAGCATGTGTGAAGTGATGGTGCAGTTCACATATATTGTGTTGTGGACAGAGGTAATCACAGTTCAGCTCCTGTTCAGTTCATTAAATATTCTTTCTTAGAGAATAAAAGTGTAATGTGGGAGTGCTGTTTATGACCACAACTGTGTTTCAGGAATCTACTGTGTTGCATTACATGACAAACAAGCACCTTACTGTTTAACTGAAAGCAAATAAAATGAGTTAATACTATAATATTCAAAAAATGAAAACAGGATTATTTCTTTGTATTAAATTTGGTGGTTAGTATGTAATGTGTCTCTGCTGGTTTGGGTAACTGTAATTAATCTGGTTGAGTCATATAATGGGAGTCAGACATACAGTACCGTTCACCCTCCCAATTACTTTTATATGCCTTAATTTAAATCATGCTCTCATTTTACCACATCTCTACATCAGTTACGGTTTCATTTTTTTTGAGATATTGACACACAATTTGCTCCCTTTCCAACAATGAGTGTCAGTCGAGGAACTTCTGAAATCGACCCTCCCGACCAAGGTGCTGTCATAGTTAGCATCCGATTATTTGTCAGGATTTAGAACAATGCCGTGTACCAACAAATAATAGAACATCCTCCAGAAGTTTATTATACTCCTCCCAAGCCGGTGTGTCTCAAGCTCTACCAGGAATTCCCTCAATGAGCAGGGTACCTGTGACCTGTGGCCTCCCCAGAAGACTTCCTGCTCCCTTTTTGCATTTCTAATAAATTCTCCCTTAATCGCTGTCACAGCGATGCAGCAGAGGAAGGTAATATCTCAAACTTCCAAAGGCCGCCAAAAATAACGTCACATCTGATTGTTTAAGAGAGAAAGGCTATTGTGTGTCCATGGGAAGCACCAAAATCCCAGGGTCTCTCAGCTGATCCTTTAAAATGACTCCCCTCCCCTACCCTCGAGATATGCATATTACACACATTTTCATTATCTGTATGTTGCAAATTGAGATGATAATGTAGAATATAAGATGGGCACATATAAGTTACATTAAGAGTTTCATACATCCAAATGCGCAATTTGCTCAAAGTTTTATTGAACTTTGTTTTTCATCAATTTTAAGCTACTTGTTAATTGTGTATGATTGCACCATTAGTTGTATATTTGCTTAAAAGTTTAATGATTTCGGATCTTATTTTGTTTTGGTGAAGATCAATGTCTCTTGTGATGATCAGTTACATCTTAATATGTGTGTGTATTTTCATGTATATTTTTCCTGTGTAAGTACGTACGGCTGGGGGATTGTGGGAGACATGAACACAACTGCACAGGCTATTTAAATGTGTGTGTTTGCATTAAGTGCTACCACAAGTGACCTCTGCTGGTTTAAAAATGGCCTTGCGTGGTCCTCATTGCTGCGGACTACAGCTATGGACATTTTTATAATTAAACTTTTGAAGTCATTCTTGGCCTCTGTGTGTTCTAGATCTTCTACAAAGTCACCAGAGAGATTTTCCCCGGTGAGGAGCTGCTACTTTTCATGAAGGCTGAAGAGTATTCATGTGACACCATGGCTCCTGATATTCACGGTTGGTGCCACACACAAATACACTGTTCTGTGAATGACTCACACTTTGTTTCATTACCCATTATGCTAATGTTTCCCACTCCCACCATGCAGAGGAGCGGCAGTACCGCTGTGAGGACTGTGACCAGCACTTTGAATCCCGCAACCAGCTGCTGGACCACCAGAAGCAGCCGTGTGGGATGCCCCCTTCCTCTTTCCTTAACCCAGGTTTGACATTTATTTTTAAATAGTTGTGCTATTTTTATTGCTTTGTAAACAGTGGAAAGGGAAGGGAAGCAAGAAGGCTGGGTAACATTACACTAATGATATAAGTGTGATGTTTCTGACTGAAGACAAAAGTCACTTATTACACTGTGGAAAAAAGACAAGAAAAATTTAAAGAATGTAACAGTTAATGGATTTAATAAAGAAAAGACTTAGTGTAACTTTTGATTACAACTGGCCACAGATTGAAGCAAAAAAGAAAAACAATCATTTGATACAGTGACCTAGTCTATGAATGTTATGGACACTTTATTTATTACTTTTAGGTTAAAAGTTCTGGTATGACTTGGAACATTTATTTCTAACCATGTTGTTTTGTCTTGTATTTAGGAGACAGTGACCTGAAAGCCCAGGAACCTCAAGACCTGAGACCACTTCACATGTCCCATGGTCTCTTTGAGTGTAAGGAGTGTGACCAGGTCTTCCCAGACAGCCAGAGGTAAGTGGATAGTTGACACATTGAAACTGCTTATCTTATGTGGGGAGCGGATTTCTCCAGAACTGATAAATGTCATTGTTGTCATATTTTCTGTGTTTCCCGTAGTCTGGAAACTCACGCTCTGTCGCACTCTGAGGAAAGGGAATACAAGTGTGATCAGTGTCCCAAGGCCTTCAACTGGAAATCAAACCTGATACGGCATCAGATGTCACATGACAGCGGCAAACACTACGAATGTGAAAACTGCTCAAAGGTACAGTGATGACTTTTGAAGAAAATAATTACATAAATCATGAGAAATTTTTGTGTCTTGCTACATGTGTTACACATTGTGTCTATTTTGTGCATTTTTCTTTACTGCAGGTAGAAGCAGATAGTAACTTCCCCGTGTGTCTGTGTGGTTCCTTCCCCCAGCAGGTGTTCACAGACCCCAGTAACCTGCAGAGGCACATCCGCTCTCAGCACGTCGGGGCACGGGCCCATGCTTGCTCAGACTGTGGCAAGACGTTTGCAACGTCTTCAGGCCTCAAGCAGCATAAGCACATCCACAGCAGTGTCAAGCCCTTCATGTGTAAGTCACTAAGACCCTACCTATGTAAGTCTTCTCAGTACGTTATAACACAATAATATTATGCTTGTGACATGCCTTTTATAGAAGAACTGCATTTCTCTTTTGAAAACATACATTTTTATCCTCCTCAGCTTCTTTAAAAGAATCAATCACGGATGTTTTTCCACAGGAATTACACCTGGGATCATTGTAGTTGTACTAAGAGTGGCAGCACTATTTCTTTTAAGACAAGAATCATTCTGTCAAATCTGCGTCAGCGCTCTCATACAGTGCTGATTTTGTGAAAACAGCACGTAATTTGATTCTGTCCCTCTTGGTCTCACTGTACTGTACCATACTGTATCTGTGACCCAGCCTGACCTGTTTCAGCTACAGTTAATGCTACGACTAATAATCTTTTTTTGCAGTTATTCTTTCTTACACAGACTATTGTCCACACTCCTCAGTAAATGTTAACTCCTGCAGGGCCTAAACACATTTTGATCTTTGACACTTTCACCACTTCACACCACAGATCTCATCTCCTCCCCCTGAAGCGTTATGACCTTGACCCTTCACCCTTTTGCCCCTCTCTGTTCCTCTGACCCCACACACTGAAATACACAGTCTACATAGACACACTACAAGCACACTATCCGTCCTTCCAAACACATATACATTTTATATATAGGCCAGAGTGACTGCATCCCCCTGCAGACCTCTGACTCCCCTCTTTCTCCTCTCTCCCTACACCACATACACCATTCCTCACAAATAGCAACCACATGTACAGCCCTCTTCCCTCTGCTCCCTCAGAATAGGAGTCCATATGCTGTAATCAGCAGAAAATATGCAGGTTTAAAAACAACTAATGGCTGTATAAAAAAAGACAGAGCAGCCTCAAACATGACAGCTGCCTTAGAGAGACCGAGTGTGTATCCAAAGTGTTTGTTTGTTCGAGTGCTCTAGAAGGGCATGTACGTGTTTTGGACAGCGTTGTACTGTATGCACATGTGATTCTTTCTGTATGTTAATGCACGCAACATGTCTGTATGTCAAGGATGTTTCTCAGTAAAATGCAGCACTTAGGCTCGCTTATTAATTCGGACACTCAGCCAGATACTATTTAGCCACTGATTTCATTCCTGAAATGTGTTTATAATATTTTCTTTCATTTTATGAAGAGCTGATGAAAACACACATGTACCGAATAAGATCTCAAGCCCATTGTGCTCGTTGTGTCATTCATGTGTGTTGTTAGTCTGTAAATGTCACAACTACATGATTTATGGCATAGGGGTTTTCATGTAGTTTGCTCAGGCCATGTGGCTATACTTGTAAAAACACACAGGCACACAAAAGGAGCGGGTAATAAAAGCAGCTACCCCACACACACAATAAAAAGGAAGATTTAATAACTAATTATATACTATTAGTATTTATTTATTCATTGTGTTTATACTCCACTGTTATAAAATTTATGACTTGAAATTTTCAGTTGATATTTACCTACATCATAGATCCATTTTCATCAATAGAAACATAATTTAGATACATTACAGAGCTTTTATCATCTGTGCTGCAAAACACACACATATACACACAGACACACACACACACAGCATCCAATGAGGAAACATCACATGTAAAATCAAAGGAGCAAGCATTCCTTATTTTTTCCCAGATGTTTTCAAAATGTTTTCAACTACCGTTCTGCCTTGATTATGTCCACCAATGCCAAGCCACAAATACACTTCGTTTCAATTAACTTTCCTGGGTCTATTCATTAAAAAAGTCTTTTTATAAGAGTAAATTTTCTTTTGGCTAGAACATTCCCATTTGGTTTTGCTCTAGGCTTTGTTTAAATCTGTTTCCACAATACTTTTTCCCGCTCTTCCTCTTGCATGTCTTTAAATTGCTTTTTGTGCACCTTGTAGCTGGAAGGCATCCAAAGTATGCAGAAGTGTAATCACACTGCAAGGCTAACCACTTCCTTATCCTCATTTTGATGATCTAATAACAATGTGAGCAAAATAAATCACCCAGGTCTGGTTCTAACTGCATTCTGATATTATCGGATGATCAAAGTCTTATTGAAATGTCAGCTGTATTGTAGCTGGTCTGCAGAATGTTCTATAGTACAAAATAGCAATAACAAAGACGCACATCTTCCCGTTTCATAAGCTGCATTCTTAACTTTTATTAGAATGCAAAATAAAAAGAACATGGAAAAACAATATGTACTTGGCCCTTCGCCCTCTTTGTGATTTCAAACAAATCATCTAGTGGTTGTAGATAATGTTGACAGACTAATAATGGCAATAGATACTTTTGTCTCAGGGCCGGGTGTTGCCTTAGTATGTCTCAGAGGGTCAGACAAAATGACACACAGGCGCACAGGGGTTGAGTGTGGGAAGGTCACTCAGCGCAAAATGACAGAGACCCAGTTATCGGGACAAGGTGAGGGGGCTGTGTGGGTTACAGGAGAGGCCCGGAGAGGGAACAGGGAAGAGAGGCAGTAGAGGACGTGAGACCTGTCCCTGGGAACCGGACTGCAGGATAGGATTCATTCAACTCCGCTTCCTTCACAAACTTAAAATAGAGCCATTGTACTGCATGTGGCTGAGAATGTGTGTATATCTGTATGTCTGCATAAATGTGTGTGTTTCATATGTGTGCATCAGTTTCTCTGTGTTGTGTGAATTTTCTGTGAATGTGTGTGTCTGTGTGTGATTGTTTATGGACTCCCTGGGAGCGTCCCTGGGAGGACAATGGGGCTAGAGATGCATGGGAATTTGGTTTGATGTGCAGGTGATGAGTGGCAACAACTGACTCACACCGACAACCAAACAGTTCCCCTTACAATGCCAGGATCTCGACACACCTTACCCCCT
Source organism: Pseudamia nigra (assembly GCA_029823295.1). Lineage (NCBI taxonomy): Eukaryota > Metazoa > Chordata > Actinopteri > Kurtiformes > Apogonidae > Pseudamia > Pseudamia nigra. The sequence continues at coordinate 24,218 of JAQQAE010001001.1, forward strand.
TTTTTGCTGGAAAACTATTCAGTATTGATGGGAACACAAGCATATCATTCATTCTGTATATCCTCTGCCTTATCTTTGGCTAGCCTAAAGCTTGCCAAGTAGATGTCTCATGCATTGTGATGTATGTTTTATTTATTTGTGTGCTGTGTACTCATATGTTGTACATTTGTCTCCATGTTTCTGCAGGTGAGGTGTGCCACAAGTCCTACACCCAGTTCTCTAACCTGTGTCGTCACAAACGCATGCATGCTGACTGCCGCACACAGATCAAGTGCAAGGACTGTGGGCAGATGTTCAGCACCACATCCTCTCTCAACAAGCACCGACGCTTCTGTGAAGGGAAGAACCATTTTACTGCAGGGGGATTGTTTGCCCAGGGTATGCCCCTACCTGGTGCCCCTGGTCTGGACAAATCAGCCTTGGCAATGGGCCACAGCAGTGCTGGACTGGCTGATTACTTTGGTACCAGCCGCCACCATGGCGGGCTTACCTTCCCTGCTGCTCCAGCTTTTCCCTTCAGTTTTCCTGGCCTGTTCCCCTCTGGACTCTACCACCGGCCACCACTCATTCCTGCCACAACCTCACCTGTCAGACAAGCATCCCACGCACCTGTTGCTGGCCCTGGTGCTGAGCTACTTCCTTCAAGCCCTGGGGCTCAGGAGTCACGAGAACTCCTTAAGGCTCTTCGTAAAGATGGTGGATCACCTGGTAACCTGGTCCCAGGCTCGGAAGTTCACACCCAGAGCTCTTCATCTTCTTCAAAGCAGCGAAACAAGCAGAGTGACCAGTCAGAGAGCAGTGATCTGGATGATGTCAGTACACCTAGTGGAAGTGATCTAGAGAGCACATCAGGCTCTGAGCTGGAGAGTGACATGGAGAGCGAGAGGGGAAATGCTCGAGAAAATGGCAAAATTTCAAAGCGAAAGGGCAGTGAGGGAGGAACTCAAAGCCCCAACTTGATGGGCAGTGTTGCAGCAAAAGACTTTGCAGGCCCTTCTCTTATCCCTTCCTCACTGGATGAGCACAAAGCTGTTACAGGGGCAGTGAATGACTCTATTAAGGCCATTGCCTCCATTGCAGAAAAGTACTTTGGCTCCACAGGGCTAGCTGGCTTGCAGGACAAGAAGGTTGGTTCTCTGCCCTACCCTTCCATGTTCCCTCTTCCTTTCTTCCCAGCATTCTCTCCTCCAGTTTACCCATTCCCAGACAGAGACCTCAAACCTCCAGTCCTGAAGGGTGAACCACAGTCTCCAGTAGATGACTGCAAGAAGGCCCAGGGCAAATCCTCATCTGAGTCACCCTTTGACCTCACAACCAAGCGGAAGGAGGAAAAGTCAGCCCCATTTGTTCCTTCTAAACCAGAGGCCTCCCAGTCTGCGAGTCAGGATCAGCCACTTGACTTGAGTCTGGGGACCAGGGGTCGTGGACGCAGTGCAAGAGAGGAGGAGACAAAAAAGAATTCAGGTTATGAAGAGGACAAGGCAGTCATGGAGATCCCAAAGGCTGACGCGTCTTTACAGCATGCCCGACCCACTCCTTTTTTCATGGACCCCATTTACAGGTATTGTTATTTCCAGTAGCTCTCTTAGCCTCAGTTTTAAAATTGAAAGTGCTTCATTTGGCGTTAGGCTTTTTCATTGACATCACAAGCTTTAAAGTGTTCACTTCCAATCTCAGGAACTTTTCTTAAAGGACAAAGATGCTGCTATTCAATGTGGCTGTATATATATGTATCCTATACTTCAGCTAAGCACAGATTAAAAGATTCAATTGATTTTAGTTTCTATCATACTTATTAAATGTACATTATATACCAATATGTGCTGTTTTGCTTGTGTTAAGAGCTGATAGAAATCTACTATTAGCAGGGTTGAGAAGAGGAGAATGAGTGATCCGTTTGAGACTCTCAAGGATAAATATATGCGACCAGCTCCAGGCTTCCTTTTCCACCCACAGGTAGGTTCTGACTCTGGTATAACAAGTGGAAACACCAAACACTGAAATCTATAGTTTCACAATCATAGCTAAAATTACAGTATTTGTTTTTTTGTTTTTTTTTTAAAGCTGAGAATAGATAAATAGATAATAAATACACAACATATTGTTAATCTTCCTCAGTCATTTGGGAATGTGATGTGTGTATTTTGATGGTCTACTGCTGTCTCACTATGGCAACCTCATGGTTCACTGTTACATTCATAAATATACAGTACAGACGTGACAGCAGCATAGCATAAAACCAGTCAAAATATGACATGGTTCTCACTATAAGGAGCTGTAATTCAGCATGGCTTTTACAGGCTGACCGGCCTGGATTAATGTGGATTCGTATGTGACTCCAGTCTTATCCAAGCCACTGCCTGTTAATACTGTTTTTGGCTATCTGAAACAGATGTGGCAGAGAGAAAGGGCACACTTTGGCATGTCTTCACATAATGTGTCTATGATTACAATATAAAAAACGATATGCTTTTAAAGTATTAATATCTACCCCTGGGTTTACCAGTATTTTCACTGAGAGTCCTTACACATTGTGTGTATATGTGTGCTTGCTGGTGCATATATGCGTCTATGACGTCTTACATTGACATTCATTTGTTCAATCTTTCTCTGGGGTGAGAATGGTCTATCGGAAAGTGAAAACACTACTTTCTCAGGCATATGATTTTTTTCGTCTCTTTTCTGGCCGTTTCAGGTCTGGTTTTTACAGGCTGTTTCATTTGTCTGATTTATGTCCCCTGTCCAGACTGCTGCATAGGCCCAGCCTGCAGCAGCCACATGGCCGTCCCACATGCCTTAATGAGGTGTCCTATCAGTAGAAACACTAACAGAGTGCTTAGGCCATCTTTATGACTTTATGATGTCTGGACACACAAATCATTCCCAGAAACACCAGACCAGTGTAGCCAGACGAGGCAAGGGGCCCTTCTGTATACTTTTGAGGGGGTTTGTTTTCAGTCACCTGACTCACTTTTGAGCCATGTATCAAAAAGTAGGTTACAAAGTCGAGGGAAATGGAACTTTTCTCAGCCTTCAGTGATTCAGCTTTTTATTTCCTGGCAGGAAATTTTACTGTCAAGCTATTCTGGCTTGGATTACATGCAGGAATAGTATTTGTAGCTTGTTATAATGAGCTTATTGAACACCAGGAAGTGTTGGGAACTATTAGAGGCTCCTATAACTCCAACACCATAACTCTGCAGATAGGCAGCGCATTGCTCATTCAGAGTTAATAACAGTGAGACCTATCATCTCTCTGTACCCATATGTATCCAATCAAAAGCTGTTGATTCATGCACCACTTTCAAGTTCTGACTGCTTTCTCCTTTCCTTCTGTTCTGCCCCTCAGTTTCGTTTGCCAGATCAGAGATCTTGGGTAAGTTCCTCTTGATGCCATGTGTCCTTACCTCTACCAAACAGAACCCATCCCCACCTTTATGCATGGGCTGTATAACAGTCTAAACTGACATCACCCTGCATCCACATGGCTTGAGCCCATCACACACTGACTCAACAGTGAGTCAGATTCTCACTTCAGGATCATTCTTTTTTTGTTATCTAGGAAATTATGTACATTGTGAGCATTTGAACCACACTATTTTTTTTTATCTTTGCATTGAGACATATCTTCTCTCCTCTGTTTGCATAAATGTCTTATTTGGCGGTTCCTAGCCATGCTTTATGTTGTGTATCCAGCAGCTCCAATATTGTATGTTTGGTTATTTGTATAATTAAGCAAGGGTCCTGCAAATGGGCATGTGGGGATGTGTGGAAGGTGGGGTCCTGGGTGGTGTTTAGGGGGACTGCTTTACATCAGTGAGAGGGTAACAGTCTCT
>JAQQAE010001002.1:0-18951 GCA_029823295.1 Pseudamia nigra
GAGAATAGTGTATAAAGTGTGTGGTGAGGGGTTTTACAGCCTTAAAACAAATACGGTGGTGCCCTGGCTAATGAATTAATTCCATTCCGGTATCACGTTTGTTGTGCGAATCATGCATTAGCTGGAGTGAGTTTTTCCATAGGAATCTACTTTGCGGATTTTGCCTATTGCGGGTTGTTTTTAGAACGTAACCCCCGCGATAAACGAGGGACCACTGTATTTGAAGTTTCTGTTATATAATAAACCACATTTTACATGAAATGGTTGAATACACAGACCTATTTGTCAGCATTATTTCAATTTTGAAATCCTCATACATGTTTTTATTGAGTCTCTTGGTTTGGATGATGACTACAGTTTAGTGTTAAAATGCAGAAGTCCTTCACTTAAAGTTTTAATTTATGGAATCTGAAGAAGCAGCATGAAAATAATGTTTATTTATTTAACCAGGTAAGTCAGTTGAGAACCATTTCTCATTTACAATGATGACCTGGGCCAGAGGCACATAGAGAGACAGGCAACCATTCATACCTAGGGACACTTTATCGTGACCAATTAACCTAGTGCATGTTTTTGGGAGGAAGCTGGAGTACAGTATATGGAGAGAACCCACACAGACACGGGGAGAACATGCAAACTTAAACGCCACACAGAGGGTCCCTGCTACCTGGTGTTGGGATTGAACCTAGGACCTAGCTGCGCATTGCACCACTCTGTTGCCCAATGGCAGCAATAATCTATACAACTGTGTTTATTAAAGATTCAATATCTTGTGCAAAGACATTTTATTCTTTATCAGCCTGAGCTGTTACTGTTAGTTTTCATTAACTGTAGTCATTGATTCCTAGTTTTTCCTCCATTTTCTCCTCTGCATAAAAACTCCTCATCCTCTTAAAGTCCTCCTCTCTGCTCCTAAGAGTTTGTCACCTTAGGAGCTCTCTTAAGGGTTAAGATGTTTTATGAATTACTGCTATCTTTACGAGGATCTACTCTTAACTTTACCTGCACTAGGAATCTTTATAGATACAGACCTTGATTTTTACTGATGGAATTCACACTACAATGTACAGCATATAGGTTACTCTTACACATCTGACAACCTCTGATGTACCTTATTTAAACTATTACGTACAGTACATATGCATACTGTCACAAATGTACATAGACTTTCAAATTTACTGCGCTTAGCTTTCAGATTCAACTCTCTGCCTGTGCCTTGTTTTGTAATCCTTTTTGTTATATTCTTTAATTGTTGCAGTGGGACATGGGTAAACAATATCCTGATCCTCTGTGTGTCCTATACAAATGGCAGAATTCACATTAAATTTGACTTTGACTTATATATAATTATGCTTCGTAATTATTTTTTTCACCCAGTTCTACACCCATTATGCCTGAAATTGTTCTTCAGTAGTCCATTATGTAAATACACTTTTTCTTGCATTATGATGTGGATTTTATGTACATAAACTATTAGTTGTATTTTCCATAATTACCTAATCTTTCTACATTTCTTAGTTGCACAAACCCTACTCTTTTAAATATGACACATCAAGCTACATTTCCAGCTCAGAGGAAATGTGTCTGTAAATTCATGACCCCAGTCTCCAATCTGACTGCAGGCTTTAGGATCCACTCAGTATTTTATTGGCTGCTAAGTGCACCATTAAACTAAAGGCTAATGGGCTGAATTTTGGCTTTCAGTGTCCTGCTGACTTAAATTCAGAAATCACACAATCAGCAACAACCTGAGGCAGCATTCAAACCACAGAGCTGGAAGTGCTTGTTCACCTTTTGATAACTCAGTGGAACTTTGGGGAGGAGGATCGCTTTTTAAATAAAGCTGGAGTGAAGCCATTACTGATTTATAAGATAGAATCAAGTGTACGAAGTCAAGTGGAAGCTTTATATATGGATATTCATTCTATTACCACAGATATTTACCACAGAGACAGACTGTGTGACTTAGTATGAGTTGTTTGTGTTTTGTAGGTGGGTTTCATCATTTATCTTAATCTTTTAAGCTGGTAGAAAAGAGAGAACGCAGCTATATTTGTACTTCAAAACATGTTTTTTAGGATTGAACTGTTCGTAGGCAGATTAATAAAAAAAATAAGTCTCAGATGTGTGAACAGTAACCTAGCTTTATGTACTTGGCAACATTTGACAATATCTGACAATTATATCTGGCTATTTAATGCCTTTATTATGCAACAGATGTTCTACATATATTACAGAACAATGTTGTCAGTGGTTTCAGACGTAGATCTTTTAGTCTATAGACTATATTTATGTACAGTATGTACAATAATGTAGTCATGTACTTCACACAGACTTTATAGTTTAAAGGTAAACTTTTGTTGTCATCATTTAAGGGCTCCATTCCACTAGAACACAGCAAATTTCCAATGTGATGGTCTACGTTGGAGTGGCAGTGATTTGGCAAAAAAGGTCTAGTTTCACAGCCATGTACACTCAACATACACTGTACCTATGCTCTAGATATGCTCCGTGCGATTACAGTAAGATATGTTGTAGATACGGGGAACACTATGAAACCACTGTAACAGTCGCACCAAGTATAATTGTAAACGCCCAGCTCATGCTGTACTCACCTTTTACGGAACTCAAAATACGATTGCTGCCATTTAACTCATGTCTGTTGCCGTTCTGATGACACTGGTGACATGATGATGAAGATCTAAATATGATCAGTGCTGTTGTATTCACGTTCTAGCCCATCAGCTCCCAACCCAGATAAGCTCAAATTGGCAAATTTTCATCTGACCGCCTATAAAATACCTGCTGCTCATTGCCGGTCCTCATATTTTGTTCAGTCAGTGTCATTTTATTATGCATTTTAAATTCGTACACAGACATTCATCATAGGCATGTCTGCTATATGAATGGAAATAGTTTGGACAAGGGCAATTAATGACTAAAAATGAGTTTAAATAATTTAAAAAACAATGTTGTTTGAAACAGCTGATGTGGCAAGATTGAGCAGTAAGTATTTATAGGTGGTCGGGATGAAAATTGGTTGATTTGAGCTTATCTAGGTTGGGAGTTGATCAGCAAAAGCGTGAATACAACAGCACTGATTGTACTTAGATCTATATATCTGTGTTCACAGCATCATCGTACTGGCTACAGACATGAGTTAAATGGCAGCGATCACATGTTGAGTGCCATAGAGCATAGGTACAGCGTTTACAGTCATACTTGGAGGCTGCTACAGCACAAGTAAAGTGTATGTTGAGCGTACATGGCTGTGAAACAGGAGCATTTTTGCCTGATCATGACCACTCGAGCGTAGACCATTGCAGTGATCAGCATGGTCAGGAATTGGCTGTGATCCAGTGAAATGGAGCCCTAAAGGTGTAGTATTTGATGATGTCTAATGGTGACGTTGCGGTTTGTAACCTTCCCATGTGTATGTGTATGTGTATGTGTCCATCCATGTGAACTGTTCTCATCAGCAGTGTTACGTGAATCAACAAACTGACTAACTTTGTCCTGCAGATAAGTGGCAGCTTTGGTGTCTCTCCAAACATTTGTCTCTCATCAGTGTTTATTCATCTGGAAATGCCACGCCAGTGTTTGTGTTTGCACTTTTTGGATGAAGATGCTTCTGGCTCTGTCCCTTTTCTTGAAACTATAAATAAAGACAATCCATTAGTCAAAATCAGCATCCTCCAGAGTTTGAAAAAAACACTCCTTTTTCTTCTTAAGTACCTGGGTTCCCACACATCCTGGAAAACCTGGAAAATGATTGACCAATTTTCCAATCATAGAAAACATGGAAAATAAGAAAAAAATAGTCACATGCACTGGAAAAGGTTAAGTTGTCCTGGGAAATGATTGTTGCTTACTTGGTATTTGGTTAAATTTTTGTGTCATTTTGTTCATTTTTGTTATCTTACGTGATTATTTTGATCATTTTTTAGCGACTTTTCAGATTGCATACTTTTTTCCCCCCAAAGAAGCACCTAGAGACAAAACTAGTGTAAACATGGTACATAGGTAGGATGTATTAGTGTATGGTGTAATAACTTGTCTGTCATACTCTAGCAGCTGAAAATGTCCTGGAAAATCTTGGAAAATAATTTTAAGAGAAGAGTGGGAACCCTGAATATTCTCCGTATCTAAGCTGCATTACAGTGCCCCCATATCCTGACAGATTTTATACTAACCACCTCTGTGCTCTACACAGAACCAGCTTTGGTCTGTATTGAGCTACAGTATCATAGAAAACATGGCCGAGCAGTTCACGGTGTTATACCAGGCAGAAACGTCTGTGGCTGAGCTATGAGTAAAATGCAAAAGTATATAATGCTGCAGTACCGTCAGTGTCCACAGGGAGCTGAATCCAAAAGTGACTCAATCCCAAGGGGCAACGACCAGGGCTGTTCAGTGAGGCCAATGTGCAAGTAACTTTACGTTGTAATCCCACCGCTTGGCCGCTGGGGAATCGACCGTCCAGCTCCAAGAAGCTTTTTTCCCATTATTCCCATTATTATTATTTCCCATACATTGGACTTCTATCTGAAAATACTAAGTAAATAAATTTTTTCATGGGTCATCATGGTCTCAAACATTTTATTTGGATCCTCTAATAAGTAATATGATGGTCCATCTTTAACGTTTTGCTTTGTTATTAAGATATTACAGCAAATAATCCGACAAATCACTGCCTTGCTTGGGTTTAAGTGACATGTCACTATAACAGCAGCTCGCTAGTGAAGTCAAACCGATTTAGACCTTGGTGTCTTTTATTTATTCAATATGTTCATAGTTATACATGATATGACATTGTTTGACACGGCATGGTGAAGTTTTACTGCATCAGTAAGATAGCGGCTAATATTAGCTAATATTAGCTTCCCATGAGTCCCATGAACACTTCGTAAGCCCCAGTGCTGTTCATCCAAATATGGTTACATCCTGTTTTTGGCTCCAAGGTGATGTCCAGGAAGAGACAACTCGATTGGCCTCAAAACAACCCTTAGGAAAAAAACGAGTGGATGACGTCACAGTCACTTTGACCATAATATATACAGCCTATGGTCAATCTCCATACACACTGTATGTCATACCTGAATCAGATTAGCTGCTTACTCTAAGGTGACTAACGTAATGAAAGGTACTTTTTCTAATGTTATACATAGAACTGGATGATAAAACACTATTGTCACATAAAATTATATCTAATGTGATCAATATATAAAAGTTTCTTGGTCTGTAGTACTTATTATGATTATATTAGCAGCTGAAATGCTTACACAAATGTGTTCCTTTGTTTTGCTTTATATAATTTTACCTGATTTTTAAAATGCCAGATTTTTGCAATATTAAAAGGTGAGACTGCAACAAGCCATTTCAAAACATCACCATATTCAGTCTTCTTGGGTAGGACTCGGTCAGCATGACACATCTTGAATTTGCAATAGAGTGGTCCTTCGTTTATCGCGGGGGTTACATTCTAAAAATAACCCGTGACAGGCGAGATCCGCAAAGTAGATTCCTATGGAAAAACTGTTTTCTGGCCCAAACATTTGTTTGAGAAACAAAAAAAACCAAATACTTTCCTTTTAAAAAACACGATGGCGATCAAACATCCGTGTAAGTCCGGCGAAGCTGAACGCACTCTGCACTGCACAGCACAGGAGACACAACACGAAGGAGATGACTGACAATGGCCTTAGCCAATCAGGATGCAGACCACAATACGCGTTCATACGCTGTATAAAAAGTACATGAACGTTGCACTAAAAAAAATCCTCAAAACAGCGAGGCCGTGGAAGGTGAACCACGATATAGCGAGGGAACACTGTATTATCACTCATCCTTGTAAAAGCCCTAAATCTGTCAGATTGCAAGGGCGTCTCTTGTGCACAGTTTTGGTCAGGTCACCTCAGAGATTTTCTATTGGATTTAGGTGTGGGTTCTGACTGGGCCATTCCAAAACTTTAATTTTCTTTTGATGAAGTCATTCTGTTGTTGATTTGGATGTATGCTTTGGGTTATTGTCGTGTTGAAAGGTGAAATTCCTCTTCCCCTGCAGCTTTCTGGCAGACACCAGAAGGTTTTGGGCCAAATGTGACTGGCATTGAGAACTGTTCTAATTCCCTCTATCTCAACTAAAGCCCCAGTTTCAGCTAACGAAAAACAACCCAAAAGCATGATACTGCCATCACCATGCTTCACTGTTTTGGTCCTTTTGCTCATTTTGTCTACTTCTATTTCCTCTGTTGTACATAATTACTGTATATTACTTTGACGCTATCTCTTGTGTCACGTCAAGTCTCTTTCATTGGCTGTTGGCAATGTGTTTGCAGTTGGCTTGGTATCAGTACACACTATTTGATCGTGTCCAGAGTCAACTCAAAAAATTCAAACATGTTTGAATGACTGCGACTGAGCTGTGGTCGTGTCTGTTCCCCTCTCAGCCTCACTGGTTGTAGTCTTTAATCCTCCCACATACTCACAGATTTCTGTGTCATCCAGCCATGCCGACTGTCCCTAACCAGTGCAGACTCTGTTCAGCTGTGAATCGTGTTTGATCCCAACGGTGAGGTGAAGTTTGTTTGTTCTCCTTAAGTCTGTGCGGGTGCTCTCTAGGTACTCTAGCCTCCTCCCGCAAACAAAAACATGCACTAGGGGCTTGCTTAATTGCTGAGTGTGAAAAGTTGCCTGTCTCTAGATGTCAGCGCTGCTTTTCCTGGAAGTAAATAGAGAAAAGCTGGGAAAAAAAGCTCCACAGATGTTAATATGCTGTGTGTTCTTGTGTGTATGGTCTAAATGCAGTTTCTGTACGTCAGTGTGTTGGTTCAGTGGTCGATGAAGGACTGTATGTACTGTCCTCTGTTATAGTTTTTCATGTCTGTGTGTTCAGCTTCAGTGTGTGTGTGTGTATGTGTGTGTGTAAACCTTTGTCACACCGTCCCAAGCAGCCACCTGTCCTCTTATGCAACAGGCAGATGGTTTTGAAGACACTGGGATCATTTTGAATATGTTTTGGGGAGGGCAGTGAATATTGCACATGCACAGAATCCAACAGGCAACTGCAGAACATAAAGCAGACTCTAGTTGATCCATATTGTCTGGAACTGCCTGGAAGACAATTGGGTTTCACAAGACAACACACAGAGAGACATTTTGTGTGTGTTTGTGTGATCTGGCAGCTTCAGCTTTAACACTTTCAGTCTTTAAATAGTGAGGATTGTTTTGTTGCCATAGTTATAAGAACAATGAAGGTTCACAGCAACAACAAACTGACAAACAGGCAAATTATGGAACGCATGGAGGAATAATGTTCAGTGGGAGTTTGACCAAAAAACAGTAAATTGTGCCATGATGATATTTAATAGTAATGATTTACTTTTGTCTCAAAAGAACGCAGATTTAGTCAATTTGATTAATTTTGATCTAACTGCAAAATCAAGTATAAGCTGGCTTTATATCCATGTACCCTCTGTTCAATCCATATCTGTTACATCAGGTATCTGTATGGTTAAATATAAGCAAAAAGGGTGGTTTTATTTTATTTTATTTTTGTATTTAAAGTGAAGAATTAAACCTGATTTTTTTTTTTCCAATTTCCTGTTTGTAACAGATGTGGACTGAACAGAGGGTACACAGATTCTTTGTTGACGTTAAATCAAAATAAAATTAAATGAGTAAAATTATTTTTTTAAATGTGTCTTTTCTTTTGAATCTTTGACATCATTTTTTGCCTTTTTACATCTTTTTGTATGTTTTATATTTAATACATTTGCTTCTCTGCACCTTTGGTTTCTTTCATCTTTTTGCATATTTTATTGTATTTTTTTCCATTGACTTTGTTTTTATGTGTTTGTGCCTTTACGTGTTTTTTAGCATATTTTAGTTTTTTGCCATTTACTTAGTTTTTTTTTGTTTATTGTGTCTTTTACAACCTTTATATATATATATAGTTTCTTTTGGTATTTTTTTGTTATTTACACGCATTTTTGTCTTTTATGGCATTTGTCTTTTAGAATATGCCACATCTGTTTTGCTGTGTTGCTTCATTTTATTTTGCATATTTGTCTTTGAAGTCTTTTTGAAACATTATTGTCTTTTTTGCATCTTTTGCATCTTTTTTGATTTCTTTGTATGTTTTTGCCTTGTTTCATCTTTTACTCATAATTCCAAAGCAAAAACAGCTCTCTAGTTTATTCAACTTTCACTCAGAACCCCAAATCAGTCTTTAAACTTGAATGAAATCATGATTTGACATTACTCACGGTAACTATTTCATGTATGGCCATGTCACCCTGCTCTATAATGAACCTAATGTTGTTAAGTGAAAACAGTTCATCCAGAGTCTGCTGACCTCTGTGCAGCGCAAACTGAGCTTTGAGGCTTTGCAGAAAATCTGGTGACGTAGAAGAAAGCACAAGCAATCTGGGATCATAAGAAGATAAGTGTGACGCTAAAGAAACGTGGAAAACATGATGAAATGATGCAACGCAGGGGCTGTGCCACGATTGTAAAATAGGGTCATGAACTGTTTAAACCGCGGGTAGAAGAATCATCTGCTCAGAGGTACGTTCGGGGTCAGACTGATGCCACTTGACTGCATGTGACAATAACAGGCTGTAGCTTATTGTCGGATACTTCATTTATTTCTACTTTGACCTTTATTTATTTTTTCTAGAAACTTTGTAACTCAGTGTTCTAAGAAGTAAAAATATAAAAATAAAACAAAAAAAATGTTATAAGTGGACAAAATGCATTAAACTTTTACTTAACTATGTACATTTGCAGCATTTTATAATAAACAGCCTAAACACAACATGTAAGCGTTTCCTATAGTGTTGTAATGTTACATACTGCAGTGATTCTTACTAAATATGGAAGTTCTATTGTTTATAATGACATGTACTGTAGTAAATTTACTGTGTAAATGTACTGCGGGATGTGCTCATTCAGAATAATCGTTACTGTATAAGGTCTGGTTATTAAAACAACTAGACTAATGCAGTAACACAATTTTAGTGAACACTGATATTTTTCAGTGTTTTTCTCCTTTTTCCCATCAGCTGGTACTGATAATGATCCTGATAAATGTCATATCATTATTTTATTAAAGCTTTAAGGGCAGATTTTTTTTTTCCAGAGTGAGGTCTGAAGAAGCTAGACAGTTATTTATGGTTTTACTTTGTTTTAGTTTTAGTTTTTACTTTTTATTATAGTGACAAAAGGGGAATGTCACATTAAATAGTCCTCAATAAATATTGCGCTATAACATGACAATGATTATGGATTTATTAACCAGCTGTATTCTTGATTCTTGTATTTCATAACATTATAAGGCTGTTTAGTGAAGAATTCAATGAGGTGTCAGAAAATAAAGATTTTAATAAATATGTAGGGAAAAAATTACAAAAACTGAGGTAGAAAAATTAGCATAAAATTTGCATCATTATCAAAACTTTTGGCCAAGAGTGTATGCTGTTAGCTCATTAGTATATTGGTTGTGTATTTTTGTGGTCACACTGTGTCTTTGGTTTAACAGAAACTGTACATTATGGTTCACAGAGATGCAGTATTACTGTACTCTGACACAGCAGTACTAGTACACACATGACAGGAAACACACTGCTTAAATATACACAGATGTGCAGCTCGTCCATTAATCAGGATTAAGCTAATTTATTCATTAAAAAAACATAGTGGTTGCAGAACAAAAGACCAGCCAATTCTTTCAAGTGCTTTATCCTGTTTCAAAGAATATGTATGTACTGTTAAGTGGTTAGAAACACCGTGGATCAATATGTAGAATAGATATTTAAACAAATCATGTAATATGTTTAAATAATAAAGTAAAGAAACAGCTGTACCATATAATCTAACAACACACTGATCTGCAGTGGACTTGTAAAATGTACAACCTAAATGTAAAGCGGCAAAAACCTGCTTAACAAGAATCTGTAGCAGAACTTTTCCCTCCAACACATTTATCACTTGAAGTTGCTTTAACCAAGAAATTCTCCCTCATGTCTCTGAGTTTAAATGAACCATAGCTCATGTCCTGCTGCAGGACTCAGGCCATCATCCACTCAGCCGATCTGCTGAATCAGCTCATTAAAATAAGACCACCACTGTTTGCTGCAGATCTGAACTCATTATATTAATGACAGCATCATTGTCATATTTCAACTCAAGGCTTTTAGCTGCAGAGTCCCTCAGGTACATTACTGTATGTACTGTATATTTGTAACATACTTACTGCATGATGGAATAATAATGTTTCATTTATGTGACTAATGAGGCACATTTCAATTTCACAAGCCAATTTCAAAGGCACCGATGTTTACAAAAAAGTTGAGTCTCTGTGTAAAATGTAATTAGAAACAGAATGTGATGATTTGCAAAACATTTAAACCATCTATTTAATTGTATTTTTGTTCAAATAGCACAGATTCAACATATCAAATGCAGGAGCTGAGGAATCTAATTGTTTTTTGAAAATAATATGCTCATTTTGAATTTGATGCCAGAAATACATTTGAAAAAATGGAGGGTCGCATTTACCACGGTGTCACATCGCCTCCTCTTTTACCAAAACTCTGTAAATATTTGGAAATTGTTGAGACCGATTGCTGTCTATTTGGAAGTGGAATGATTTCCCGTTGTTTAATATAGGATTTCTACTGCTCAGTTTTCAGTAGGTGACAAGTTAGGAGTGCAGACAGGCCAGTTTATCACCTGGACTCTTTTACTCCTGAGCCATGCTGTTGGAATACAGTATGTGCAGAATATGGTTTGATATCTTGCTGAAATTAAAAGGCCTCCCCTGAAAAATACATCATCTACCTGACAGCATATGTTTCTCTAAAACCTGTATATATTGTTATGCACTAATGTTACCTTTACAGTGGTGTAGGTTACTTATGCCATGTGCTCTAATGCACCCCATACCATCAGAGATGCTGGCTTTTAAGCTGAGCTTTGTAATGAGTGCATATTAATTACAAAATATTTTAAAATGCTGTATATTGCAATATCTACCAGAACTGTCTAATGATATGTTACAATACAGGAAGATGTATTACACATCCTGCTCGAAAATGTTAGTGTTATTTCATAATTAAATGTAAATTGATGACATTTTGTTGAGTTACTACATAACACAGTGCCGCACACAGTACATTGTTACTAGAGTCAACATGGTAAATCATT
Organism: Pseudamia nigra; assembly: GCA_029823295.1. Lineage (NCBI taxonomy): Eukaryota > Metazoa > Chordata > Actinopteri > Kurtiformes > Apogonidae > Pseudamia > Pseudamia nigra. The sequence continues at coordinate 11,209 of JAQQAE010001002.1, forward strand.
TGGAAAGTCACTGCACATGTTTGCTGCTGGAGTGTGAACTGCAATTAGCTTCATGTTTTAATCAGACATAATCTAGTTTCAGGTCAAGTCAATAAGCTTCTTAATGTAATTTACACTGGTCCCATTGATTGTAGTGTCATTAAAGCCACTCATCAACCACTGAACAGTGCAGTATTACAGTCTACTGTGCTACATAGCTCATGATAATCAAATTAATAAGCAAGTGCAAAGATACAAGTCATTTGGGCAAGGACAAGTACTGCAGTATGTGCAGTTTTGTTTGTGAAATTATTTTGATGTCATATATTTTATTTCTTTCTATAAAACTAACACAAACTTACTGAAATATGTTAATAAATATGTTAAAATATCTACATAGTTTACAGTCCTTTGGTAATTTACTTAATTCTGCTCATGTCTATTCACATACAGTAAATTTAAATTAGAAGTTTAAAGAAATGAAACATTGCAATGATAGGAAATGAGATTTGGCTCATTTGATTTATTTTGACTTAATGATACGAAAGCCAGCATATACTGCTTTATAAAAAAATGAACCCTTGAACATGCAAATGAATTTTTAAAAAGCAGCAAAATAGGGAAAATGAGCAGAACTAAACCTCTACTAAGCTACACTAAACTGCAGTCCCTCAGACAAACATTAGGTGGAGTAATTCAGTCATTTACATTATTTGAAATAAACTAAACAGTAAGTGGTAAAAAAAAAATTGCACCAACATAGTTTGGATCATCACCAATATGTAATTACTTGTTCCTTGCAGTGTTTCCACTACAGTCAAATTATTGCCACCCGTGCATCCGAAATATAAGAAATACGGAGAAATAGAACACAGAAATATAGCATATACTGTTTGACTGTATTATTTGTCATAGTCTTAAGTTTCACTTTCAGTCTGCAGCAGAGCCTACTAGTACCAAATTCAAAATTAATTAAATCTCAAAGAAGTGCAGATGTTTTAATGGGGAAGGAGACAAGTGTAACATGTGCACGCATTCCCTGCCCCAATAAAAATCTTCTCATCCCATATACTTTTAGACTGTAATTTAGGCTGAAATTCATTGAATTTGGTACATTCTGTCATAGTCTGAAGTATCACTATCGCTCTCTTTCAGAGCATATTAATGCATCACTGGGTCAGGCACTGTAATTAAGAGAAACTCAAGGAAGTGCCGATGCTTTATTGGGGGAGGGGACAAGTGAAGCATGTGCACTCATCCCCTCCCCCAATAAAACATCTCCTCATCCCCATGAATTCCCTATGAAATCTACACCTATGGATCAATAGGTTTAAATTGTTCAGATATTCCATTTCTTGCAGTGATAACTTTGGATTTGCATCATTTTCAGTCTGTAGTGAATCAGTCATATAATTAATTTAAGGGGCCGTTCATTATTAGTTATGCACACATCAGCAAGAAAATGATATTAGTGTGCCTGGACTGTTCAGTGTAATATACGATATGAGTTGAATATTCAGCGGCTCTTAATGATGCTGCTTTAAATGCTCCGTGTGAATTGGGGACTGGGTATGTGTGCTTTGATATTGCGCCAGATAGTTGATGAAACACACTTTAATTGCTCGGAGAATGAGAGACACTGTTGGCCTCGCCTAAGTCCTGCCTTCATTTGATCGCTGTCATAAATGCACTGCAGCAGTTTGGACCTTCCTCACTGCTGTTTGTTTGTTTTTCATAGCACTGAAATGCGCCATCTGAGACGAAGGCGACATTGAAGGAAGGCTGGGAGATCAAGCACTAACTGGCATAGTATAGTGTAATAATACAGTAATTAGATACATCACAATTCACAAAGCGTTTAAATGTTGCTGCATAAGAACTTAAGTGCCACTTATGTGAGCACTGGAATAAGCAGTAAATTACAAAATCAAACACAACAGGTGTACTTTTGTTTTTAGAACATTTTTGTCTTTTTGAATTGGATTTAAAGAACTGTATTTATCCATTTTGGGGAATTCATATGACAAGCTCCTGCCTAAGAGATGTGAAATCAGTAACATGTCTTCAGTCTCCTCAGTCCTCAGTCTGCCATCAGCTGTCTGACGGCAGTGGGGAGGAAGGAGCTCTTATAACGAATTTTAGTCATCCACTACAGCTGCTCCTCTTCCCACTCGTTTTCGCATCTCTGTCCCACTGAACCACGGTGTATCCGAGTATTTCAATAGAGGAGTCTGGGCAGTCACTGTCAGAAACACAGAAACGCAAGGCTACACTCTTGGAACTCTTTCTGACTCAACAATGCATCCAACTCATCCACTTTTTTGTATTAAGTTGAAGCTGCCCATTCGTATAGTTAGTGTAAAGGCTTGTACCTGAATCATCTGCCTTTGAGCTTGGCACCAGCCCTGCGACCACACCTTCTCAGATCCAGTGGGATTGGTTAGTAAGTTCTATAATTTCTCTGCCTCAGGTCCACGAGATCCTCTCTGGAGTAAACTCTTTATTTACTCCAGAGAGGACCAACTTTATCTACTTTATTTTAGATTTTTTAATTTGAAGTACAGACTTTTCTTTCATGGGACATAAAACAAATTTTTGTTATGCAACTTCTTTATTTTTGGTTTCCATTACAAATATGAGGCTAATTTCCCATTTGCAAGTACTGCAAGTCACCCCATAAATGAAAACAAACAAAAACAAAAATGAAGGAGTCACATCAAGAAAGAAAAAATTATATCCCATGAAAGAAGAGTATTTATACTTTAAAGTAAACAGGATTTCTTTTCATATATTCCCACACGGAGTTATGGCTGAATGAAAATCTTTCTGGAAACATTTTTTTGGGATTTGAGGAGAATGTTACCCAAAACCACTGCATAGATGTGTCAGTATTCAATGTTTTGTAAAGCCCAACTTGGCATCTCAACACTGTAAAAAGGTTAAAAACCTGGTGCAGATACAAATATGGATTCAAACCTAAACGTGGTTGAGTGTGTGACCAGAATGTTATTTTTGCTATTTTTGAAGGGATGGGATACCTACCAGGTTTGATAGTTAAAATTTTTTTAGTATATTCTCAGACAACATGTAAAGATTTATCATGATGCAAAATTATGGTTCCCTAGGCCATGTACTTATTGAGATACTGACATTTGAAATTAGACAAAAATGAAGGCCTGTCAAAATCAACCCATACCCCCTTTACTTAATTGGCCGAATCTTGAAAAGTCTTTATTTGAATCCACTAAAATTTTATATTTCACATGGATAAATTGGGCATAATTGGTAAAATTTTCAGAATTTTTTGAGACTGAAGTGCATGAGGCATTTGTTGAAATGTCATGGAATGAACTTTTTGCATATTTTGCATTGCTTATGACTTCTTGCATCTTTTGTGAGTGATTTAAAGTGAAATATTTTTTCTTTTTAACTTGAACCAACTAAAATTTGACATGTATTGTGACTACTGTACATTTTCAGCCTTATTGCCTTGCTGTACAATGAAGTCTGCTCAAAACGGTCCTGATCTAAACTGTCCCTCCATTAAAAGATGTGATGCTCAAAGTGCAGCGAGCTCAACATGGATGAATAATTGACAGTAAAGAATAAGGAAACAGAGTTGCATGATGGGAAACAGACCACTGACCTGAATTCACTGCTTGTTTCTCTGCACTCCAAGATCTGAGGATGCTGTGTTTGTCAAAACTGGCTTCAATACGGTAATATTCTTTACACATATTTTTCACTCGTTACCTGCAGTTTCAGATCTTACTTTTGCTTCTTTCTGACAACGTGATTGAAAATAAAGTATGTGGCTTGAACGCATTAAATAAAATAAATAAAAACAAAGGAAGCATGAAACTAATCAAATGAGCACAAATTAATAAAATAATAACAGGTGACCCTTTAAAAGAAGTTCTTCATCCATTTTTAGATCCTGACGTTCAGTTTGACAAATTAAGTTTTAAATGATTGACGGGAGCATAATAAAGAGCTACGTTAAAAGAGCCACGACTCATTATTTGAATGTTGGTCAGCAAATCAACAGGTGGAGTCATTCACTGGGTGCATTTTTTTTCTTTAAGATAGGATAAGATCTTTTTTTAGTCCCACAGCAGAGAAAATTACAGTGCTACACTAGCAAAGGGCAGTAGGATACATGATAAAACTACTGCATATGAAAATATAAACAATATTAACTAACATGTACAGAAAAAGAGAAATAAGCCATATTAAATTAATGAAAAACGGAGTAAAAGAAAATGAGTCAGTATATACAGTATAGTATTATAAAGTAAACAGAATTGCAACATATTGCACGTTATATTGCACAGTGATGAAAGATGTTACAGTACATTACATTGGGTCTACTGAGAGAAGCTACTAGTTGTACAGTCTAGCAGCAGCAGGGAGGAATGACCTGTGATGCCTCTCCTCCAGACACTTTGAACGTCACAGTCTGCCACTGAAAGAGCTGCCCAGAAATGACAGCTTAGCTATCATTCTCCCCTCTCCCACCCTCTCCACCGGGTCATGTGGGCATGCCGGGACCGAGCTGTCCTAAATTACCAGCAGAAAACTCCAGATGCCACCACAGAGTCATTGAAGGTGTTAGGGAGTGTCCCCTGCACGCCAAAAGACCTTAGTCTCCTCAACAGATACGTAGACTCTGCTCTGACCCTTCCTGTAAAGAGAAGATGCCTGATCAGATGAAAGCCTTATAAGATGTCACCATCTCGGTGTCCCTTCCCTGGTGGTTCGCGGGTGTTGGAGGGGAGTGTCATCTCCTGCAGAAATTCACCATCAGTTGTTTGGGTTTTCCTGGACTAATCTGCAGCCACAGTCGGTCCACAAAGTTCTGTAGGAGACAAAAAGGAAGCTAAACCTTCTCCATCTTATTATTATTTATATTATTACCTTTGCTTTCACTTATCTTTACCTGCTTCAAACAGCTTGATCATCATCATCTCCTTATTGGTGTGCCATAATGCAAATTTAACTGAAATATTTGCTTTCTTTTTAATGTGACTGTTTCAGACTAATAAGCTGATGAATCCTCACACAAATTCATGAAGGAAACATATCCTGTCAGCATGACTCTCCTAAAGGACAGGGCTGCTCCTTTTGTTGTTTTATTAAAGCATTTGGATGTTTTTTATTCCTTTTGCACCTTGGAAATGTCAAAAGGATTTCAATGTTATTCTCAGGGACATACAACTCACATTCTTCTTTATCCAGACCAAAAGAGATGCCATGACACAATAGGTGAAATTTTGACAAGCAGTCAGGAAGTAAAACACTTGCAACTCTCTTTTGATGCAAACTCTGCTTTCTCAGATCTATATATAACAACTAACATTTCATTTTTATTAAAGCCAAAGTCAGCTTTATTGCCACTTCTGTCATAGGTACAGGGCATACACTGTAGACTAAGAGCCCTAAATCAAGAGCAGTAAAGTTTAACACTATCTATGTTATTATGGTCTATTATATGAAGAAATACCATAAATCTGTGCACATTATAGTGCAATGGACCATCAGTTATGGTCAGAAGTTATTAAAAATAATGGAATATAAAAGTGGAAATGCAGTAAAAGAGCAAATGAGCCATCAGTTATGGTCAGATGTCACTAAAAATAACAGCCTGTAAAAGTGCAAATGAGGTCCATCAGTTGTGTATACAGTATATCTGAGAAGTGGGCTGATGCTCCACTGAACACTTCAGAAATGCACTGCTAGCCTGTGGTGGCAGCAGAACGATACATACTGGATGTAAGTCCACTTCTGTAACACCTGTGTGATGCAGAGGAAGAAACCAACAGCTTTATAAAGTTCTCTTAAATTTGCAAACGTCATGCGTAAATGATGGCATAATTCAAATCAAGATCCAAAAAGTTATCTGTCACTGCTGATTGTAATGCAGTTTTTATTCCAAAGTTAGGTCTTATTAATTAGAGATTACATACCAAACCAGGCAGCCCTACTGTACAAGCATGCTATGATCTCCCATATATACTGTCTGACAGTTTAGGCTCAGCCAGCTCCTTCAACAATAGCACACATAGGTTCATTATACAATCAAGCTCCAAAAATGATGGATAAAAATCCAATTCGCTGGCATCCCTGTCATGTTCTCAGAAAATACAATTTATTGTTTTTGAAAGCTTTGCCAATCTCTGTTTTCTGACATTCATTTTCAAATGCGTCAGTCCATCAGCACCAGAGCCACTTTGTTGTTTCATTTAAAGACAGGATGACAGCAAAAGTCACCAAGAGTTCTGTCAACAATAACTGCAAAATCTCCCACCGCAGAACCACGTGTGGGCAGTCAGCGTTCGCCATGAAGACTGGTCACGGAATCGGGCTGTCAGGGTATTTTTCATGACCCCCCCCCTCCCCCCCGCCCTTGGCTTGCTCCCTGATATTCTGTTGGGTTTGCTCTCTGTATAGTCTTGAGGTTTCGTGCTTGATTTATGAAGCGCCTACAAATAATCTTGGATTATGATTGGCGCTATAAAAATATGACTAAATTGAATTGAATAACTATTGAACCAATAATGATATGGATGTGATTCCAAACGCTAATAGTAGGTTTTTATGTAAGAATATTACTTTTGGGTGCAAAAACATTATGGTTAAATGAGCATAGGTTTAAATGATATGGTAGGTTTTACTGAGCTGCCTTGGTGGAGATCTGCATCTGAATGGTGACTGAATAAAATACTACTACTGCTAACAACAGCTAACTCTCAATGCTGATCTCTTGACATTCACATACCACAGTGGATCTAAGTGCACATTAATGAACATTTTTTGTTTGGACAAATTTGAAAATTCGGTTTAAATTTGTGATAATTGGATGGAAACCCAGTGCTGGTGCATTAACAATATCAGACACACACACACACTTGCAAGGTACAAAAATCCCCAGGCTCCCCTGGAGGGATCCAAATCCCATCACGACCTTCCCTAAAGCTCATCCAGCTCCCCCTCGGCTGAACTCGAGTGGGAGCAAAATAACACACACACACACACATACAGTAGGATGCATTAAAGTCTCTGTGTCCTGCTGATACAGAGGAATTTAGAGGTGTTTTTTCCACATCACCTCAAGCGTTGAGTCCCTTTGCCTCTTGATCATCATCTGTTGTTATTTCATCAGCCCTATTTTCTCCACAGACTCAGCTTATATGAACACATGCACGTATACAACGCATGGTAACGCACAGGATTAACCTCCTCCAGATAAACTGTCACACAGCAAGATTAAGTAAAGGGTTTCACATTGGATAGACTATTTATATATTTATATAGACTTGCACAATGTACTGTAATGCAAAGCTGCCCTGACACTAGGGCAGAGTTCACAAAGTCAGACGAAAGCTTTAGAACATTATAGTGATTGTAAAGTAAATCATGTTTTTATATCCACTGAAACAAGGGCTTAGGGTTCATTTGAAGAATGGGAATTAATTGTTAATGTGTCAATTTGGCTTTTCTGCATATATTTATGAAGAGGATAAAGAAATGACCAAAACAATCAAGAATGAGAAAATGACCAAGGCAATGCACAGACGAGCTAAAAAAAATCAAGAAAATTAGCAGAAATGACAAAAATATGAAAAATGACTAAATCAACACTAGTGGAAAGTGTTGTAACATGGTGAGCAAAACAAAATATTGCACAAAATGAACTATGATGTATAAAATAAGCAATAAAATGAAAAAAGGGGGGGGGGGGGGCGCACAAAATGAACCAAATAA
>JAQQAE010001003.1:0-28052 GCA_029823295.1 Pseudamia nigra
GCTGAAGAGACTGGTTGGAAAGAAAATGTGCAGTGTCTCGGCCCTTTGTGGCAATGATTGGACACCCCTGCACTAGATGGTCGCTCTTATGGAATCCATCAGGTAAATACAGTCATGGAACACCAAGATGCAATAAAAAAAGAGCTGCAGCAGAGAGGGCGGCAGGAGGATACAACTGAAGCGGACTGGAGATGACAGGGAGATGACGTTCCAAAATTGTCAGCAAAGAAAATGAGCAACTGATGGCATGGACCAAAAGAGCACAAGCAGGGAGGTTAAATACATTAGTATCTGTAATTATAGAACACCAATCTGATTCCATTATACAGTATTAGACTATACTGCTGTTTTCTGTGGCTCCAGACAGGAACTTGGAAAGCAGCTTCACTTTTCTACAGCTGCATGAAATGGCATCAGGTCATCTATATTTAGATTTCATCATTTGATTTAGACCATGAAGCGAGAGCAGGGAGGAAGGTGTACATTTTTCACTTTTTTCCAGATCATGGCTTTTGCAGATTTGAGAAAACAAATGCAAATAATCAAACAAAGACAAAAAAAGAGGAGCACAGACCTAATTCATAATATTTCAAAAGCAGCTAAAATGATGCCACTTCATTTGATACGTCAATCTATTGTCTATTTCTGCAAAAAAAATGTATATCTGAATTTGAGTTATTAACTGTGTTTTGTATTTTGCTGCAGCTTTCATACATATACTCATAACTTTACTGTACTTAGGAGGATATCTTCTCATATTGCTGAACACCATTGTCCATTGATGTCAGCATGTCAGTTCAAACAATGTGATAAGAAGCTTTTATCTAGTGTGTTTACACAGCCATAAACGTACAGTATCTCACAGATTACACGTAGAATCAATTTGTCTTGCTAAGCTTATTGTTACGAGTGTTGGAGATTCAGATCTCAACTGCTCCTTGCCTGAAGGGGACAGGCAGATGATCAGTGCATAGTTTCACTCAGGCTCTCCGACTCCCACAGTGTGATGTGCTTCAGGGCGTGTGCAAACGAGACGCTTAGAGTTACACTAAGCTTTACATCTGTCACTGAAACATCTTCGTCATTCTTTACAATAACAAGCTGCAGTATTAACTCTGCCTGTTTTAACATCCATGCAGGCTTCATGGCTGTGTGTAAAGTCAGACATCAAATGATTCTCATAAATTTCAGTGAAGCTGTCAGGATCAGTAGACTTGGATTTGCACCTCACATAGATTTTCATCCAGTGGCTCACTTACTGCTACTAATATCAGAAGTGGCCTTATCTATTACTCACAGATGAAGGAAGAGGAAACCTGAAAGAACATCTATTGTGCGAATTCTAGAAAATATTGTTCAGTGCTGCTGTGATGTGACATGGTCTGCTAGGTCTTGTCACCAACCATCAAAGACACTGAACCCTCCATTTTGTGTCAGTTAACTCACAAATTGCTCTCTAATCCTTCCCAGATTGTGTTACTAGTGGTCTTCTGTCAAAGCGCACGTGAGCATCATTTCTCTTCCTATAGGGAGGAGTGACAGGTGGTTCTCAGGTAAAACGGTGTCAGGTGAGCTCAAACATGCCGACTATGGCTGCACGTCCCCTCCAGCGGAAACCAGCAGTGACACATCCCCTAACTCTCCCTGACACAGAGATGTTTAATCTGAGGTGCTGAAACCTCTCTCTCAGCCCCAGAGCTGTGTGTGTTTGTATGTGCGTGTGAAAATCAGTGACTGTAGTTCTGTGTTTCTCTCTGTGATGTGTTAGAAATGGTCTCCTTGAGGATATTTTAACACGTGCTACTTCACCTGTCTAGTTATTCATGCCACCAACGGCTAAGTCCTTGATATCAAAGGCTTGACTCAGGCCAGATGTACTTATTGACAAGCACACAGAAAATGCTGTTGGGTGCGTGTGAGATTAAGCTTTAGCTTTTTGCAATAATCATATTTTTTGTAATTTAAAGGCATGGCATGAATTAAAAAATAATTTTGTTTTTGTCTTAGCTTAGCAAAAAATCTATTTTTAAATTGAAAGAATAATCAAAGTTCCCCTGTAGAATGTATTGTAAGACTAACTTTATTGTTTTTGATGAATATATCTGCAGCATATCTAGAATTGGTCTGTTTATCTTTTTAAGGTCTCATATTGTGGAAATGTATCTTTTTTGGTCTTGAAGCTTAAATTTTGTGATATAAAATAAACATGAATATGTTCAGTGTTGCCAGTCCTGAAAAATCCACACAAGCACAGTGACATCAGAAAAAAATGTGGTTTGAATTTTAGTGACTCGTGACATAACAAAAATTCATAACCGCTAAAGTGCATTAGTCTCGCCACCTCTGAGCCAGTATGAGTTACAACCAATCATATTTGAGAAAAAAAATCAACCCTGCCGGCAAGATCCAAAAGCCAATATTCCAGACATATTTCAGAAAACTGTCCACAAATAGGTTAATATTCCCTGTTTACAGTCACCTTGTGGCAAAATATGGTCCCATTCCTTGGGAATGACCTGCAGTTCAACAAATCACAGCATCCTCTGATAAAAAGACGGTGGTTTTGACATCTCACAGAGTATACAAGCAGATTTTTTAAAATGCTCTTGAACAAATAACTAATACTCAAATCAGCACTTTATATTGTCAACAAAGATATAAAAGTCTGAAATAGATATATATTTGTTGTCTAGATATAACTTTAAGTGTTAAGATATGAGCCCTTTAAAAACACCTTCAGTGAGATTTCAGCAGTCCCACTGTAAAACATGAATCTAATACACATGGGTGACAAACGGGTATGACATGGATACAGAGTGTGTAACGATGAAAACCACAGTATCCATGTGTATGTTGCAATTCAAAAATGATAAGGTGATATGCAAGAATTAAACATCATCACAGCACACTAGTTATACTATAAATATGGCTGTAGTTGTAAACAAAGAAGTTAAGATACATCTCACACAGTTATAAAGGTTTAATTTATATGTGCAGTAAAACCTCTAAAGTTAAGGTGAAGGAGGATAATGTGGACCTGGACATAAATGGGTAAAAGAGGCCAACATAGAATGCCACATCAGCAAATAGAGCTTAAGGTTAATATCATTATTTTTGGCATAACCAAAACTGTCACACTGATCACTCACTGTGTTTTAATATTCCAATTATATATATATGTGTGTGTGTATGTGTGTGTGTGTGTGTGTGTGTGTGTGGGGGGTGTGTGTGTGTGTGTGTGTGTGTGTGTGTGAGTGTACAAAAGACTGCTGCATTCACCTGCATCCTGCCATTCCCACACTTACAACATCATACGGTCTGAGTGGTTTGATTTGGGCAATGTGTGTCTAGAGTGAAAAATAAATGGAGAACTCAAACGGAATGTTTGTGACTCAAGTGCCTTGCTGTGGTTGCCATGGCAACGACAGCGCAGCATTGCCATGGTGTTTCCTTTGATGTTCCCTTCATTCTCAGATCACCCTTTGATTGTTTGAACCATCATCTAGTGTAGTGTAGGTCTCCAGTACCTTGTTGCTGCTCTTAAGGATGACAGCAGTCTAGTGCTACTCATGATCCTTTGAGCTGGAAGCCCCTTTGATTCTTTGATTACTACCACACTGAATAATATAGTTCATCATAACACTTCATATACTTCAACTTGTCATATGAAACTTTCCCTTCATAAAACCCATCTGGTAGGACTGAAACACTAAGGACTCTTTGAGTTGAAAGATTGATCTCATTCTGGTGCATCACTGAAGAACGAAGATACCTACCGCAAACAAGTTCACTGGCTCAGCTACTGTAGCTCGTTTGGCCCCCGAAGTGATATTTCAGAGTTTTTGCCCGATTCACAGGCATACATGTTCTCCTACAGGAAACTGTGTATATGAACAGTTCAACTCAGTACTTGGACTCCGCATCATTATTCCCTCACCAGAACAAGAGTGTTCTGAAGAAAGTGTTCAATAGAAGACAGTCAGAGGTTACTGTACAGGAAAAATGGAGCCGAAAGGGGGGACGTTTGAAAAGCAGACCGCAGAAACAGAGGAACAAAGGACTCTGTATGTGTGGAAACCTATGAAGACAAAGGAAAGAACTGAAATCAATTTAACTTTACAGAGAACCTCATTAGTGACGAGAAAAACGGATTTGCAGAAGTCAGAGCTAAAGACAACAAACAAGAGAATTGATGCTAAGAAGAGACAACAAAAACTTCTCAAAGACGAGCTTGAGTATCACAGGAGACATAATGAGGAGATGGAACAGCGTGCCAAAAAGGAATACACTGATGCAAAGAGACTTGTTGAAAAAGCAAAAGCATTCAGGCTGGCGAAGACTGCTGAGGCCAAGAGGGCAGCCAGTGAAGTGGAGAGCATCAAGAGTCAAATTGTTAAGATTGAGGGACAACAGAATCGCTATGTACTATTCAAGAATATTCTGCGTAAGCTCTCTGTGGAGTGGCAGGAGATGCAGAAGACAAAGGTGAAAGTACTTGATAAAGGCTTGGAGAGCCAAGAATCTAGCACATCATCTGCCGACTCCAACAGTACAGCAGAGGAAAATGTTACTTCAGATAGTGACACATCAGAGGAAGAGGACAAACTGGAGATTTTGTCTGATCCCCAGAATCTACTGGATATGATGTCTGATATGATGAGCTTCTGCTCATCTGTCTCTGATTCCAAACATCAGGATCAGAGAGGTGCTGAAGGAGCTCAGGCAGAGCATTGAACTCACCAAGAAGAAGATGGAGGAGGCTGAAGAGCGGCTAATATTGCAGAAAAGACATGAGCAAAAGAATCAGCAAAATCAAGGGGAGAACAGCTGAACTTCGTGGCACATTAAAAACATCAAATGACCAGGACATTATGCTGGCTGCTCTGCGTAGGAAGGTGTCACAGGTGTATTACTGATGCATGGATAAACAATCATTTGTCTAAAACACCTTGGAGAAGCTGGAGAAGGTGGAGAATCATGTCTGAACACCAGGTTGAGAGCATCCCCAAAGAAACCATGGACCAACTACAAAAGCTAAAGGAGCATGAAAAGAGAAGCAGGCAATGAGAGGAACAGCTCAAACAGGAACTGCTGAAACAGGATTAAAGAAAAAAGAAAGATCTGTGGGTGACTCGACAAAAATGAGTGGAAAGGAGGCTCATGTCCAGATCTGTCCTTATTAAGAAGAGGCGATAAGTCATTGAAGAGGACGTCACAAGAACCTGTTGACTGGATAAAAGTATGCTCATGACAATGCATTACGTTCCCATGCCATTCAGAAGTGCCTAGAGATAATCAGTGATTATGATTGGCGCTATACAAATTGAATTGAATTGAATTACCTGGACTCCGCATCATTATTTCCTCACCTGAATAAAAGAGTGTTATGACTATGCTTGCATGCACACTAATAGTCCACTTTTTCTCCTTTTCTTGAATAAGACAAAATTCCTAATAATCTATTTACATGGCCAAAGAAAATTAGTTTTCCACTAATTCTCCTATTTACATGTGGGTGTTGAGACTCTAATTGTGAAAGTTTTTCAGGGACACTCAAACACTATCCTGAAAAAGTCAAGTTCTGGTAAATTGTTCCCATGTAAAACATTGCTGATAATTAGAGTGTTGTAATGTTTTGAAGTAATTTTTTTTTCTTATTTGCAAAATGTATCAGTCAGAAAAAGACTTGATTCATGTTTATGTGACAACTGTCATATTCTGAATATTGACATATTCGGAATAACGGGAGGCTAGTGGTGTGCATGTTTAAAAATAGATGTGTTTTTCCTTCTTACTGGAAATATGGACATTTCCTTCGAGCAGTCATTTTTGCCAGAGAGAATCTTTGTCTCAACAGCTAACCTAAACCTGCTGATAAAACATATTGTCTGAATTTTCATGAAACTAACTTAGACAGAAAAGCTCCTAGATTATGCTGTTTACATGGCATATGTCAGATGCTGAGTACTGGCATAATGCAAATAACTGGGGAGTACTACTGTGCATGTAAATATACTCAGTGTCATTTCATGCTACATTTCTTGGTGAGGTAGATCTTGCAACAGCACTCAGACTATGAGATGTTCGTCTTGAATATCTGATATTGTAAATATTTCTCACTAAGCTGTCTTTGTTCATAAAACCAGATTTAACAGTATGAATTCTCATTTTATTGTGGGCAAGTCAGTTGCACAATGTGCACCCAGTTTAGTACGTGAGTGCCAGTGGTTAAGTGTTTAATGTGTGACATCTAACATTCTAATGAAAATGACAAAAAAATTTAAAATAGCAGGATTAAATGTGATAGTGGGCTGCAATTTCAGTTACAATTTACTTCTTTGCTTCCATGTGTGAGTGTGTTCAGGCTCACATGTCCACTACGTGAAATATCCTACCATGAATGATTCCATCAGAGTAAACCCAGCAACAACTTGACTTCAGCTTCATCATCCCTCTAAGCATAACCTCTTTTTTGTCCAGTGAGACATGGGTTTATCCAATTGTGCCATCACTTGTCACCTCATTTTTCTTCGTATGTACACTAATTCCATGATATGGCTGCATTTCCTTTTCCTTTTGTTTTTGATTTTTAAGTAATGTTTTCCATGAGTCAAAAACTAATTTCTCAAACTTCCTTCAGCAGTGCCTTTTCTTCATCTTCCAAATACTTCTACATTCAAGCTGCTGTTTGGTTTGTCCACTCTGAGCTACCATGGAAAACCTGACAGAGAGACGGCAAAAACTTCAGAAAAGCAACACCTATGACTGTCAAGTCGCTTCCTGTATCCATGCCACACCTTTTTTGGGAGACCTGCAGTCAATCCTGTTCTAATTATATCTCTGTCACTGTGGGGAAAAAGTGCACAACCCACCTAACCCTGCCCGTTTAGGTGACAAGCAGTGTATACAATTCCTTATCATTAGTGAAGCCTGCGATGAATAATTTTCATAAACAGAAGGTCTTTGGCGATACATGCTTGTATACACAGAATATGTGTAGACATTAATGACTCATTCTAAGGTATTCAAAGTGAAATGATTATTATTCAATGGTTAAATTATAAATATCTCTAAATATTGAAATTTTAAGTACAGTATTAAATTTGATTCCTTTAGTTAGATCAACTTAAATCCTGAACACTTAACCTTTAAATATTTGGGGGTGCTGGTGGGGAATGGGGGGTAACCTCTGTACCAATTAATTAGTTTTAACCATAAGGTTTGGTTTAAAAAAAAATCTAGTTTATGGTTGCATAGACTTCCCAGGTATAAAAGAACATAAACAAATTTGTTATGTTGGAATAAAATTAGTTAAATACTTCACAACTGCACTTTATTCATGAAAATGATTTCAAATGTAACCAAAGTGTCGACATAAAAGTTTGGTCACACTTTAAATCAGGGATCACATAGTAGCCATTAAATATCTGCTTATTAGCATTTTTATTTGTAGTGCATTAGCCCTTTGTTAGGGTCGGGGTTAGGGTCACTGGTTGATTTGGGCTTATTTTGGGCACTTTTAATACCTGTAGTAAATTAAATTGACTAATGAATGGCTATTAAGGCTGAATGAGTTTAGTGTTTCTTAAGTGTTAACAAATCTTTAAATGGTTTTCAAGCAAAATTTCACTTTCGACCAACCTAAAAATTTGTTTAACACTCCAAATAATCTTTTCCTACTTATCCTCCTTAATCATTAATGTAAATTTAAAAAATGTGATGAAGGACATTAGTTTTATTGAAGAGAAGTGAAAAGTTTTCTTGTCTCTTCAGTGTAAATGTCTCAGATTACAGTCTGTGTTACTGGTGTAACATTATTCTGACTTACTTTGCTCTTCAGCCAGGATGTTCCTCGGTTGTTATTCCTGTTTGAAGGGTGTGTGTTGGTGTGCGCTGGGCTGGGGTTGGGTGGGGGGCAAACAGCATGTCTGTCAGGTGTTGGTACTCACATTAGTCATGTAAAAAACAAAAGATTCTGGGAAGCAACGATGGCCAACACAAAGACTATCCAGACTTCATGAAGCGTCACTCGATCCTTTCTGTATGTGTGGGTAGGTAAGTGTGTGTGTGGTGGTGGTGTTGGGGCTTTCTTTCAGGGGGGTGAGGGCGCCTCATTGGCTGCCATGATGGGGTCAAGCTGAGGTCAGGACAAGCATGATGGATGGACCTCTGTCTCTAGACCACTGCCCTTCTCCTTTCCTCTCTCCTCGTGTGGGCCTCACATCGCTAAAGTGCTCTGGCTGTGCAAACCTCCTTTCACATGTCTTTGTGTCACTCCCATCTGGCCACGTACGACTGGTGCAGCAGATAAAAGAAGCTCTGCAGACCAACTCCTTGAGGTGAGTTCTGATGGGAAGATGTGATGTCTTCAGCCAGCCACTAACCTAAGTAGCGTCTAACCAACATCAAATGCAGCACATACATAGAGCCACAGGACAGACAGCCACTGTGGGTGATGTCACCTCTGCATGCCTTCCTCTCCTTTTATTCCTCCATCATACTGTCAATCCCTCCATTGGCTCCATCGTCCGTTTATCGGCACATTGAAGCTCACATCTGTCGATGGAAGAATTCATTTTGGCTGCCAATCACAGCTGGGGAGTGGTCAATGTGTGCAGACGTGCCAATACCTCGACTACCTTGATGAGTGACTTCTGTCTGTCCGTCTTTTTTGGGCTTCCAGCACTTTCTGTCTTCTGCTATGTGACAGATACTAGACTGGGTCCATCAATCTGAGGATCAAAAGTGTTGCTTTCTTGTTATTTTACTGTACATTTCAAACTCTGATAATGTGTATGTTCACAACAGAGTACCATGGATGACAGTAACTACCATTATATTTTGTGCCATTATTCCAAAAAAGACAAAATTCTGAATACACTGCTTACATGACCTATAAAAATGAATCTTCCATTAATATTCTTGTTTATATGCAGCTTTTCAAAAGATGCTAATGTAGGCACATATGCCTCTGACCATGACTGTGGACTTTACTTTGGAGTGTCCGTCTGAGTGTCTTCAGCTCCACTACAGCTGACGTAAATCCACAAATGAGATGCATTTTCTGAATATGCTGTATACATGCCTAAATAACTGAATATCCAACCCAAAATATGTTGTTTAAATGAAACCTGTCAAATTCAGAATATCGCCATATTCGGGATAATGGGGGAATACTAGTGCACATGTCAACATTGCCAGTGTACAAACCACATTCTAATCAGTGCAGGTGCATGTAAAGTATCTGCAGTGGCTCAAAAGACACCTTTTCTATAGCACTTTATGCCCCTATTATGTATTTGTTTTTTTTATTTGCATAATTTACTTATGAGTAGAAATACTGTAAAATAGAAAATAAGGTCTATAAAAGTGTTGGTCAGTAACAATAATTGTTTTGTAAAATGATGAGGTGGAGGCTGTTTCTTTGAAATTCCTCCAGTCTTTCCTATCTCATCCATTTATGTTTCCCTTTAGAGGAATCACTGCAGGTGCATCCTCTTTCTAAATATACAGTGTCTGGCTGTTCTGCATTTGCATTTGCAAATGCCTCCTTGGGGCTAATAAACCCCTTAATTTGCATTTGCAGTACAAACAATAACACATATTTCAAATTGCATTAGATTATTCACAAATACTTTGCTTTTGCCTAAACAACATCAAAAGCATTATTATATTAGGCTGCATGTATGTGTGTGGTTATATCTATGTATCTGAGCGTGTGCAGAGTGAGAACCTGTACCTGTGCTTGATGAAGAGAGAGGCCTGCTGCCCTGCTGTCAGCTCCACATTTGTCAGTTACCACAAATCATTATTCTGCATGTACTGACCTGTGAGAGAAAAGTAGCACATTACTACATTTTACAGTCATACTGTGCCTCAGCTGGCTGCTTTAAATCTCCTAAAAGCATACACAAAGCCTTTGATTTGACTATTTTATGAAATCCAAAACTGTACTTGCTTTCATATGCAACATACACACTTTGAAATATAAAAGTGAATGATTTCAGATAATATTTAAAAGCCTTTGTGATATATTGTACTTTTAAGCTGTTCCAGTTTTAACGTTGCCCCATTGGTTTAGATTCAATATTAAAGGAGTGTGAGTAAAATATTTCCTGTAATGTTTTACATAATTCTTCCCTTATAACCATAAAGATATAAACCATACACAATTCAATTAAAAAGTATATGCAAATAATTATGTAGCAAAAGACCCCAGAAACCCAGAATAATAGATAATTTGATTTGTTTTTTTATATTTTTTACCTTAGGGCTTGAACTTTATCATATATACAAATACAATTATTACAAAATGTTACACTGTAAAATATCTAAATCAGATTACATTTGAACAAAAAACAAATAAAAACTAAATTAACTGTAAATAAATGCAAGGAAGTCCCTTGTTGTGACGGTTGTGTCAGAAAGGGCATCGGACGTAAAAAACCTACGCCAGATCAAACATGCGAATCTTTGGTATTTCGCTGTGGCGACCCCTGAGGGGAGCAGCCGAAAGGAGAAGAAGAAATGTCAAAAGCTCCATTTCAGTATAAAAGTTGATCTTCGCACATTTTTTTGTATTTCTTCACTATAGTTTTTATTAAATAGCAAACGTGTGTATAAAAACTGAATTTAAATCGATGTGATTGTGCGCGAGAAAAGTTTTTCTTAACACAAAATCTAGTGAAGTGTTATTTTACAGTTTGTAGGTAAACCTTGTGATATTGATTCAAACTCTTCATCCCGGTGTTCGCCTTAGAATTAAAAGCTTAGCTATAGATGTTTTCAGAGGTATGACCTCCCTCTTCGTTTGATCAGGGACGTAGTGGTTTGTTAAATTTAAAGTGTCTATGGCACAGACGTCTGGCACAGGACGCACGTCTATTTAAACTAGATCAAGGACGCGCAAATGATTTCTCCATCTACTTTACGCGCCCTCTCTGTGAGTGAGGAGCTTTAAACATCTATTCCCCTTCACAAAGCCTTAATGGTTTGCGTCAAGCATCTGTCATCGTCCATGTGTTTATCTGAGGGCTCTAATGGGAACCATAAGTCCAGGTCCACATTTCAGTTTTTGGCGGAGGGACCAGTGAAAGCGTCCTCAAAGTATTTTTCTCACCTCGTTGAGGTCATTTTAACATTACGCACCGGTTCTGAAAGTGTTCTGGTCAAACAAGCCGCTGGAGTCGGACTGTGACCGCTTTGTGCCGCTTGTTTGCCCAGTGTGGTCTGTAAACTGTTGTTTAGGTTTGGGTGGTGCTGTGACAACAAACTCAACTGTGACCGGCGAATGACCTCGAGGATTCTTTTGAGGATCAACTGCGTTTCTAATCCACTCAGTGTGCCTCCTGCGTGGCGCACAGAGGCCCGCAGACCGCTGCGCATTCAGCGTCCCTGACTCCGGAAACATCCAAAGCTCATTGTGGAGATTCGCAAACAGAAAAAGATCAAGTCTGATGAATATTTATTTTCCATCAATTTGTGCCAGACCATCTTCATCTCCTCAGGTGCAAAGAGAAATTTATAAATTCATAACAAATACAAGGAGTTCTTTAAAATATTACCTATATGAGGCACAGGCCATTATTTTAAATTACAGTCACGGCTGCGAAATAAATGCATTTTCCAAAGAATTTTAAGTTAATTAAAGTAGTATTTTTAAAAGATCGGTTTTGAAATGTTCTTAGAGCTCAATGTGACACATGTTTACTGAACGCCATTTGAAAAAGTCCCTTCCTAGTTCTCTCTCTTTAAATGCTATGTGTAGTTAAAAAAAAAATAGAGAAGGAAATAAATACTGTAAAATAATTTTAAATGTGGTTTCGTAGCATTAAAATAATTTTGGATTACAACATTTTAAGAGAACAAATGTTCCATTGTGTATCCGTGTATATTTAATCTAATGTTCACATATTTCGGTGAGAACAGTCACACTGAATTGCCGTTGTGCGAAAAATAAAGTTTTATGAATCTGAATTTTAATCCCATCGTGTAAGTGTTAAATAAATGCAAAAGTGTATCTATAACAGGCCAAAGGAAACGTGTTTTATTTTTGTCTTTTCTAGTGCTAAATTGAACATAACTATCGATTATTTAATGTACAGCTACTAATTTTAAATCGGCACTTATTAATTTATTCCATCAAATGTAAAATATTTTTAGTCATACGTCGAATTGTAAATAATTGCGAATTTGTCCTCTTTGGATTTTTTTGTCCCAAAAATTAGATTGTTCATCTTTGCTCATTTGGACCCACACTCAGACTGACCCAAACACGAACAGGCCCCTGCATCAACAATATATTTACACCGAAACAAGCCCTCCGACTACAAAATGAGGGTGTCTAAACTTAACGCATACTTTACACATCTTCTGCCCTTGGGGGCTACATGAACACACACTGCCCATTTACAATGAATATGTTAGAAAAATAGGTTATAATAATGAAAGAGCGGCTGGCTACATGACTTACTCTCATTTGCGTGTTTTCTGTTGCTGAAAGAGACGGAGCAGCCTGTGCTGCAGCCTGTGCAGGTCTCCACAGCTCCAACAGAGCAGCTCGTGCAGGTGGATTCCAGGTAAAGGTGAACGTCACCCATTAATCATGACTCTTTCAGGGTTTTTGCCCTTTTATGGTGTGATGGACTCGCATCTTGCACACCAGGAATTAAAACACTAAGAGTTCGGCAAAGTTTCTTTTCTCTGAGAACAGACACGGAATAAAACTATGCGCACTGAAATAAAACTACACAATGAACCAGTTTACACGTATGATTTTGCCGAGGAATATTTCATGAATATTCCTGGTCGCATTGGTATTGGATACATATCTGTATCACTAAGCAACAGAGAGCAAGTTAGAATTGGGATATTTATCTCTGCAGGTTTAAGAAATTCTTTGGAATGCACGAAGCTAGTTATTTATGGAAGTGATATATTGACCGATATATTGTTTTCACTGTTTATTTTGTCTTGATAACATGAGACCAACTTGGGGGACTGAGGAGGTGACGCTGACAGGGCCGGTGGGGCTACATCCTTGTCAATAGTCTAACCTCGATGTTTCAATCAATAGAGTTTCTTTTTGTCCCCTCAATAAGCTGAGAGCTCAATAAGGTTGTCATCACAAATGACGCTGACGTCCGCGCGCTCATCTCGTCTGTGGATAAACATGCCTTTATTATGCCAATATCTCTTTACCCCTGGGACGGGAGCGCGCATGGCCGCATACATTGAGAGACTGAGCTGCGAAAAAAAAGACATGCTGCTTCTTAAATGGTGATGGACAGGGGCTTCCTTTTCTGTCGCCAGATCATAAAATATGGTGTGTTTAAGTGAAGTATGTGCTGAGAAGTTTCTCTTAAATGAATTTACCCTCAGCAAAGACACGGAAAAAATGTTTTATGGAGTTAAACTCACTTTAATACATATGATTGACCCGTAAACGTCTCTCTGGACAAACATTTTGTATGTGCTGCGCTGGATTAAATAGAGAAGAGAAAAAAGCCCCAAAACATTAATGGCCACATGACCAGCTCCCCGACTGATAAAACTCAGCGCCCCGCCTGTAATACATGGAAGCATTATGCATCATGCAAATCTCACACAATAGACATTCAGACAATCGCAACAGACACTGACAGACAGACAGTCAGACACACGGGTCTGAAACACACAAGTTACAATGTTGAAGCAGATACTTTAACAATGCGCTGTAACACGATTAAACGAGGTCATCTCGTTGATTGAAAGATGCCTAATTGAAGACATCCAGTGCAATCAGAGTGGACGTGGCCATGACGCACAACTTTGGCACATTTGAGGTACTTGTGTGTGTGCAAAGGAAAAGGGGAGAAACTGTACCCTTTGCACAAATATATTAGTGTCACGCCGAATATTCAACGTCAAATTTTCAACAGCATAGGAACACATTTTTGACCATGACCTACACATGTCTGTACAGCAATGACAGTGATATTGTTCACACAATAGAAAACAAATGTATAACCCAGAAATGGTCCATATTGTAGTCCTAAGTCCCAAATAGTGCATGAATAATGTCCGCAAATGCTGTTCATCATTTAGGTCTTTGGCCTTGACACGATATAAACTTTGGCGTATGTGGGACCACCTTTGACCCAAGGCATCTGATTTTTAGTTAGAAGAGTAGGTATCACCCCCTGTGGAAGACACTGTGGAGGATGTGGGAGAGGGAGTAGAGGGCGCAGAGACAGACTTTTCTGATGCTGCATCGTCTATTTTCTCTTGAATGCTCTCCGCCAGGTCAGAAGACGAAGGTTTGGTCGGAAGTAGCCCTTCTTTCTCCCGCTTCTTTTGTTTCATCCTCCGGTTCTGAAACCAAATTTTAACCTGAGTCTCATTCAGCTGGAGAGCTGCCGCAATCTCCACGCGGCGCGCACGGGTCAGATATTTGTTGAAGTGAAACTCTTTCTCCAGTTCCGTCAGCTGCTTGGTGGTGAAGTTGGTCCGGACCGTGTTTGGCTGCCCCCCATATCCGTATTCCCCAGATCTCCCTGCAGACAGAGAGGCAAGCCAGTGTAAATCACATAAAGGCAGTTTACATGTTCTGAAAACTTTGTGCCATCGGGCAATTTCGCAACTTTACGCACGATTCATTGACTTTTACGCATACACCCAATTTACTTTTAAGCACAAGTTTCATTGGGAGAAACAAAACACGTCTTCTGTTACATGCCATTTAACAAGAGAAATCTATGAAACAGAATATTATCATAAGATAATACATTAATGAGTGACATGTTCTTATTGTGGCAGGATCTAAAGTGGGTTTTTACTCAGCAACTACGTCTTAAATACTTTATACTGTAATATGTGCCACAAAAGGTGCCAATATTCTGGCTAACATCTTAAAGGTATATATTGTGCAATTCTGTATTGTTTATAGATCTTACACTGTATGACATAACTATCTCATCATATACACCTTCCCCACCTGACACCCACCTGTTTTTGGTGGGTTCCTCTTAACTTTCATCCAGTCGAAGGTCTGTGCAGAAGACGTGCCCTCAGAAAGGGGTGAACAGCAGGCTTCCAGATGAGCTGCGTGCAGAGGAGAGAGCGGGTTTGAGCATCCAGGAAAGGGTGTTGTCTGCTCGTGCCCGCTGCCATACGCTGCATGGGCATACTGCAGCTGACCCAAGGGGGCGGCACTGTAACTCTGGCGATGCTGAGGGAGCATGGAGGAGGAAATGTTACCCGAGTACATCAGAGGGCCGCACTGAGGGAATCCTGCGGTAGAATCTACTTCCTGGTTGAGTGCGTAATGGTTATACGTAGCACAGAAACTTTGAGGTCCATAGCTGGTACTACAGGCCGGATGGGCCCCATAGGTGAGACCTAGAGAGCTGGCAGTTGATTGGTATGAGCCCGGCTGGTGAGGGATGCCATCGGGGGAAGCCCTGCTTGCCATGAAACGGTCATCCGCACCACAGTTGTTGACCGTAACCGCACATGACTGGAAAGTTGTAATCCCGTGGTCTGAGTGGAAAGCCCTAACAGAGCATGAGCCTCCTTCGCCGTTCATCACCGAATAGTCTAAGAAGCTGCTCATTGTAGCATTGTTCAAGCAGGACCGAGGGACCGTCCGTGTACAGACACCCTCTGATCTCTTCCTCTTTCCCCACTTACCCTGTGCGACCGTGCCAACCTTTACCTATACTCTGTCCTGATCACAGGAGGGAGGGGGGCGCACGGGCCGATATCAATGAACGGGTGCTGTCACGTGGCTCGGGTCAGCCAGTGAGGTACTTGTCCTTATCCCCTCAGTCGGTGACAGATTGGCGTTTGAGTGGCTATTTAAATTCCAGGCGCTCGTCGATCAAGGTGACGCGCGTCGCCACTAATGTATTGGCCGAGCAAACAATGAGCTGAGAGGCAGACGGCGGTGGAAAGCTACGGGGTCGCATGAGGAGCAGGCAACGACAAACACGGCGTCTTCCAACCCCCGCTGTGTGCTCTCCCGCCCGGGGAAAGATTAACGTTTCAACCTCCGCAACCTCTCCGTGAGGACGACCGAGAACTCTGACCTCAGGTATGGTATTTTTGGAAAAGACAGAGGGAGGGATGGTTGTGTATGGGTGTGTTCGTGCGCGATGGTGCACGTGCCTCCCGTGAGTTTATGTTTTGATCGTGCACATCACATCACTGTGGTCGAATACTGTCCTTGTTGGATCCCAGCAGTGGTCATCTGTTGGTGGGATGGATGGCTCATGTATCTGCAGCCTATCAGAGTCACATTCTAATGACAAGTGTTAACACGGACAGGGATTTACTCAGCAAATACTGTCACTGTTTGACTTGTAGGGACAGATATGAGCAGTGGTTGGTAAACAGTAATGGTATTTACATTGAAGTATTAAGTTACAATTAGAATGACTCAAGTAGGAGAAGGATTACCCATAAAAATAAGTACTTCATTAAGAGGTAAAATGTATATATATACTGTGTTTGTACAGGCATTTATTTACACGTAATAACAATCTAATGGTCACATTAGTTGTTATAATTAAAGTAACACATCCTGGTAAATGTCGATACATGCTGACAAAGAGTCTACTGTCAATTATTAAGAAAAAAACTTGATCACGTGTTGTTTATCGCGAGATTTGCTTCTGGTTTTACTCTTTTTGTTTACCTAACGTATTTTGATCATATTTGCTTTCTTTTACTAATTATGTTGTTGTGTGATCATTTTTTCTGGTTATGTTCATTTTTAGTAACTTAATTATATTATTCACTTTGTGGCTTTTGTTGTTTATTTCTGTTTATTTTGTTATTTTTCAATGTACTTGATTGTATTGTTCATTTTTGTTCTCTTTTTGCACATGTGGCTAATATTTTGTTTATTTTTTGTTATTTTGCCCATTTTATTAAATGATATGATTGTTTTTGTACAACTGTACTTTGTTGCTTTGTTTATCTTCACAGTCAATGTAAAAATTATCCCTACTTATTGAGGTAGCCATATGTAACTAAGGAGAAGTACAGTTCTTGAAGGAAAATACAATCAACTGACAATTAGGAGGTTAAAAAAATCTACAAAACTCTCAGAAACACATTTGCTCAGTGTTTTTTTTCTTTATTTTTATTATTTTCAATATTGTGTGTAATACTGAAAACATCAAAACTGTGAAAGAACATGTAGTGAATTATGTAGTAAATAAAAAGTGTTAACCCAGAACAGAGTTTTGTAGTTTAGGTTCTCCAAAGATTTGATGACATTTCTGCATACACATGACATTTTTTATTAGATTTGATAGTCAAATGACACAAGTTCATTTGTGTCATTGCTTTTCTCCTTAATGTGCTTTAGACCATCAGTTGTCTTGTAAAGTGGAAGGGTGGGGGTAGACTTTTGCCATACTGGGGTCACTACAACTACTGTGCAAATTTATAGCAAGGCGAGAAAAGACAATCTATCATTACTTTAAGAAATGAAGGTCAATCAATATGAAAAAGCTCAACAATTTTGAATGTATGTTAAAACCATCAGGTAGTATGATGGAAATGGCTCAGAGCACGAGCTACTTCTGCTGCATAGGAGAAGTTTCTTCGAATTACCAGCCTCAGAAACCACCAGTTTACTTGCTAAATATGAAGACTGTAAGTGGGCACACACTGAAAATTCTTGAGATTGTTCGATTTCTTTCATTTCTTAAACTAAGGATGGACGGTCTTCTTTCTTTACTTAACTCAGTGTTTCTTGTCATCATATGGATTTGTACAGTAGTTTTAGTGGCACTAATAGGGCAACTGACTCTGCACAAGACAACTAATGGTCCTAAGACCATTAAACAGACAGGGAATGGCACATATTCTCTTGACAATGCACACCTCTGAATTAAAAACCATTCTGGGTGACGACCCCATGAATCTGCTGAGAGAATGCCAGGAGTGTGCAAAATTGTCATTGAAGTTAAATGTGGCAAATGTGAACAATCAAAAATACAGTATATATTTTTTAAAGTTCTGGGTTTTTTAACACTTTTTGTTTACAACATAACCTCATACTTCTTCTTTCACAGGTTGGATGTTTCCAGTGATAATGCACAATGTTAAAAACAATAAAAAAATACGGGGGGAAACACTGAAGGCGCTCCTAAAACACTGAATATATCCAATATTTTAACCAGTAGTGTGCATGTAACAGAGTAAATGTGAATAAAGTACTTCACATCCATTAAACCTGACTTTGCCTCCCCATCAGACAGTCATTCGGGATGGTGTGATTTCCTGTGTCTTATTGCTTGGAGGTCACAGGTGATGTAATGACAAGACAACATATTAGTGATTAAGATGATGTGGTATTAATTTTTTCTCTCCCAGGGTCATGGGGTCTTCTGTCTGTACTTATTTCACTCCCACATGTATTCATTATGCATGTATAGTGATCAAATGATGGTGGTAATGCGAGGCCCATGGTGGAGCTAATGCGTCTATATAGCCTGAGGTGCGTGTGTAGGCTGATTATCCTGCTACGTTCATCAAATAAAGCTGCTGGAGAAATTAATGGCCGCGGAAAGCAGCAGTGTGAAAGTGTGCTGCGTGGGAGCCCTGCTGTAGAGCCGGGCCAACCTCTCACTGAGGAAGAAAAAACACGAGGAGGGAAGGCAGGAGGAAGGAAGCAGGAGGGGGTGGAAACAGGCAGGCCATGGAGGGATGAGCGCCCCTACTGGTCGTATGTGGTCCAACACTCCAAATGCCTCTCAGTGTGGTTTCGTATTGAAAAGCACTAAGGGCGTAGGTTTCTTTTGAACGTTGGAATATTTTTTTTAGGCATCTCTCGATCCTCCGGGAAATTCAAAGCGTCAACATTTTATGCCTTGTGACGTGTTAACGTGTCTATATGTGTCCTTCTTAAGTTTATGATGTGGAAAAATGATCAAAATCATGAAGAAAATAGACAGAAAGTTAGCAAAAAGAACATAAATGTAACATAAATTAGTAAAATCATGAAAAAAATGAACAAAATAAATGAATAAATTAATACAAAATGGACCCAATAGGCAACTAAATGGGGAAAATGAAGCATATAGTGACAAAATAAGCCCCAAAAGATCAAAATACTCATGACACCAAACAAAGCCATCCACAAAATAAAGAAATGAGATATAGAACAAGTAAAATCACCAAGAAAATGAATGAAAATGGGTAAAACAAGAAATAACTTGGAAGCAGTATAGTGACAAAATTACCTTCAAATCAACACAAAATGAAGTAAAGTACAATCAAGCAAGTAAAATCATCAAATGAATGAGAAGTTAAACAAAATGAAATAAAATAGAACAGAGAAGGACAAAATAATCTTCAAAATAAACAATACATGACAAAATGTATCAAGAAACTGAACAAGAAGATCACAAAACAAACGTCAATATATAAAGCCATCAAAATAAGAAAATGAACATAATAAGAAACAAAATGAAAGGACAAAAAGGACAAAATAACACCCATATTGAACAAAAAATTATCTAAATTTTCATAATTATTATGTATTAAAAATCAAAGTGAGAAAAGTCATCAAAATGAATGAAATGAGCAAAAATGAACAACATAAGCAGCAAATTTGGAAAAAACAAATGAACAAAACAACCCCACAAATGAACAAAAAAGATTTTTTTTAAATCAAGATAATGAACTAAACACACCCAAATGAATACAAAGTAGCAGTAAATGAACAAAATCATCAAATAAATAAAAATAAACAAAAAAAGTAAATGAAAATGAACAAACTAAACAACAAAATCAAGAACTGAACCAAACCCACAAAATTAACACAAACCATATACTAATAATGGGGAAAATAAATTGAAATTTGCCAGGTAGGCAACTAAATTGACAAAAATGACAGAAATTCGATAACATTATTAAGGGAATTCACAAAATAAGCAAATAATAAACAAAAAGTGAAAACAGAATAAGAAACAAAATGGGAAAAAATAACTAAATAGGGACAAAGTAACCCAAACTTAATAAAAATGAACTATCATTTTGAAAAACAAGGAAGAAAATATGTTAAAATTAATATCATCAAAAAATGAATGAAATATATTTTTTTTAAATTCCAAAAATGTGTATAAAGTATCAGTTAATCAATAACCACATTAAGGAAATGAATAAAATGAGCAACAAATTAACAAAAATGAACAGAATAAGCAACAAAATGAAAAAAAATAACCAAATGGTTGCAACATAATGCCCCAAAATGACAAAAACAATGAAAATAATCAAGAAAATAAACAAAAATTTGAAAAATATTCATTAAAATTTGTGAAAATGAGCAAAAATATGAAAGAAATTGAACAAGAAATAATCCAAAGGCCCACAAAATGAACATACATTAAAGATAAATTTTAAAACCCATTGTCCAAATGCAACAAAATAAAGACAAATAAGCAAAATAAGCAAAGAAATTAACAAAAAAAATGGAATGACAAAACCACCAGTATACAAAATAATCAAGAAATTGAACAAAAATTTAAAAAATAGTAATTGGCAACACTGACGTTAAAATAATAAAAAATGAACAAAAGTGTCAGTTTTGATTAATGACATATAAGTAACTTTAAGTCCATGGTTATTGAAGATAGTGAGAAGGTGATGCAAACTTCCCACCAGTGAAAAAAGCGCAGTGGGGTCAATACACTCTCCCCCCTCCTGTCTGCTCTCCTCTTCCCAGCTGCTTCTGCAACAGTGTGAGTGGGCGAGTGGATCCTGACTTGCCTGCCCGTGGAAACTTCGCCAGGCCTGGGAGCTTCTTGGCTCTTTGTGTGAACACATGTGCGCAGAAAAGGCGCGCTGTCTCGGAATGATTTGGTTATCCTGGCCCTCTGGTTGGTCAGTCACTGGGTGCTCGAGTGCAGGACTGTAGGTTTTGTCCCCCCCTCC
This sequence comes from Pseudamia nigra, assembly GCA_029823295.1. Lineage (NCBI taxonomy): Eukaryota > Metazoa > Chordata > Actinopteri > Kurtiformes > Apogonidae > Pseudamia > Pseudamia nigra. The sequence goes on from JAQQAE010001003.1 coordinate 20,929, forward strand.
TACCACCACCACTCCTCTCTTTCCACCCTATTCTATCCCCCTCACACACACATACACCCCACTTACCCAGTAGGCTAATGCTCAGACAATCGATGAGGTACTTATAGCTTCCAGATTATTCGATAAACCCTGAACACTGCCAGCATATGAGTTCCACAGATGACTTTTTCAATCGATCCACCACGTCGCAACCGGTGGTTGTTCGTTGTTCTCACACACAAAAAAGTGGATTGAATCCAGCTCTGCGTGGGTTAATAACTGATTCCCATAAGACAATTCAAGTGCAGTACAACAAAGCAGGAGTTTTAAAATAATTACATTGAATTACAACACTTTCTATAATTGCTGTGCTCCGAAATTCTCCAAAAACATGAGATAAAGTGAGCTGAAAATTGCGTAATGATCCTCCCAGAGCTATTCTTAGCCGATTTATGCCATATAAATCGCATTTAGCTCCAAAGAAGTCTGTTTTAGGTTACTTTGAACGCACGGGGCAGAGTGCAGCAGCCTCATAACATGCTGCTGCTACTGCTGCGGCTGTCGCCGAGCCAGAGCCGTGTTTAAACAAGCTATAAAAATGAATTATTACCAAACGCACGCAGAGACTCAGCCCCTTTTAGCCTAGGAATTGGGGAGTCCCGTATGAAAATGTAAGTGGGGTTTTATTTGTGCACATTACGCCACAATTGGTCTCCTTAATGTCCGTCTCATTCATGCCACGGAGTGATTTATGAGCTCCTGAAGGCAAACATGGCTGGGGTATTTGCCTGCAACATGCACACAATGTTAAGAGCCCTGTATGCTTAGCTTCGTGTTGACGTTTTACTTTTATTCTGCAAAGTAAAAAGTTTGAAGGTGAAAAGAGAAATTGGTATTTTCTCAGCAGCTTGTGTCTATTTTAGTGCTATGATTATTTTTAAATGCACACGAACATACTTTTAGACACGTATATGCTAGTATCAATTTTGCAAATATTTAAATTTTGGTTTCACTAAATAATAGGAAAAAAATTATCAGCAAACGCCTTAACTTTATTTTGCAACATTTAAATCTTCCTCTAAAATAAATCATACTATTGCTAAATTAAATCCTATTATTCTGCAGAGGAGAGAGTCAAACATGTGCCCTCACGAAACTATTTATATTCATTGCCAACCTGTTGTTAAATTTGCATAACGTCTCTATCTCGCCCTGCCCTGCTTCTATCCATTTTGCATATTCTCTGCATGAATTATTCCAAACAGAAATAGTCAAAGAAACCACTCAAAACACATTGTAGCAAGTTAACTGTATTCTAACAAAAATATCCAAGACATCGGGAGCTATACAAAAATAAAAATGACCAGGTTCCATAGGCCTAATATTGTATAATTATTCACATACACTCATAATTTCCATTCCAAGAGATAGATTTGTTATGGTAATTACAAGCCAAGTTTGGAGAAGTATTTCAGTGATTCAATTTCATCCTTACCTTGAATTAATCGTCAAGTCAAATATCAACAGAATAAATGTGCCGAATATACAAATAACACCAGAGTTAATACCAGCGTAGATTGATATTTATTGTCCAGGGAAAACCTTATTGTGGTTGATTTCATTTAGTAGTTCAGATGCTGCAGGTCGATTGTAGTTAGGGACTCCGAGAAAAAATAGAAACTGTCCGTGGAAATGTCCACGGGGCTGTCCAGAGACTCTGACAAGCTGGGCGAGGCTGCGTCGGATAGTTGTAGACAGGAATCCGAGGAAAAGGGTTGAAAATCGTGTATAGAAACATCCAGAGCCGGAGGACTGTCGCCATTGTCCGGGCCAGATGCCGAGCCGGGGCCCATTGTTGACATGCAGCCCGGAACAGTGGGTGACGGGTTGGGAAAATGTTTCAGATTTTTGTCATTGCTGTTCAGCGGCGCAGCAGCAAAAGCCATGGACTCGCTATTGTGAAGCTGCTGCGTGGAGCCCACAGAGTTCTTGTGAAAGGAGCAGGTATCCCTCTCCAGCAGGGCCCCGCTCCGCTCGTACAGGGAGCTCTCGTCCTCCTCGTCGCTCTGGATGCCGTCCTCCGCTGCACACTGGCCTTTCCCGTCCCCGTTGTGGTTCTCCTTGCTCTGGGTCTGCCGCTTGTGCTTCATGCGCCGGTTCTGGAACCACACTTTGACCTGCCTCTCAGTCAGGTCAAGCAGGGCCGCTATTTCCACTCTCCTCGGTCGGCACAGATACTTGTTGAAGTGGAACTCCTTCTCCAGCTCCAGCAGCTGCGTGTTGGTGTATGCAGTCCTCAGCCGACGTGAGCCCCCTCCTCCCCCGCTGCTCTCCACAATCTCGGGCGATCCTGGAAAATAAGCAACACGGTATAGCGTTGAGATTAAAACCCAGGACATAACAGTTACATAATCCCCGCGGTGGCTACAGAGTGTGGCTCACAACAAGCTGCAGCAAAATGGCCGCTGGAGCTGGAGGAGCTCAAGCTCTTACGCGTCGCAGCTTCTATCCAAAAATCATCACCGCGTAAAGAAGCTCATTAAATGGTTGTTTTTCGTGTAAAATAGCGTCCACCGTGAGCGTGGAGGAAAAACACAGCTTGAGTCTAAAAGCAGTGAGGTGCAGGTTGGTGTGAGATACTAATGAATGCTCCAGCTGCCCTCCTCGGCAACGGCACTCCATCACTCTTCATTACTGTCACACATCAAAACTCTTCCACGGCTCGGGGAATAAATCATCTTACATCACCAAACTTTAGACAAACTTTTTTTTCCTCTCCGTCAGACACAATCATAACAAACCAATAATCATAAATCTATCAGAATAAAAATCCTGTAATGAAAGGCCAGGGCGCTGGACTCTGATTTCACAACAGATAGTAAACAGTCTGTGCGTTTTAGCTGGAAAAATGTCCTGAAATTACGCACCTTTTGGAGAAAAACACACGGGTCCGTTGGAGATGGTGGTAGCTGTGGAGGTCGGCAGGTGGTTCCTCTTGGAGGCTTTCTTTTCCCGCATCCACGGGTACTCCGGGGGTAGAGAAGCGGTGGGCAGCGGGCTGCATCCATCGGGGCTGTGTCTGGGCCGGCCGTGCCGCGGATGGCTGCCCGGGTTCAGGCTGGGAATGGTCTGCTCAAAGGGAGGAGGAATCAGTGTCGGGCGTGAAAGCGTCGAGCTCTTGATTGATGAACTTTGAAATGAATCAGCGACAGGGGGGAAAGATGTCAGGCACTCAGCAAGCGACGGCTGACTATTGATAAAACCGCTCTCTCGCTCGAATTCGTAATTCATCTCCGCTCCCTGAGAGCCGAGGAAAGTTTGCACGCGTATTTTTATAAATGTTGCGGCTCAGCGAGGACGAGAAAGAAAAAATCATTAAAAAAATCTCCTGGTGGTGATTTTTTCTATTTCACTGATTACGGCCGTATGGGGACCGAGCTACTATTAAACTATTGAATTCATGGAGACAAGGTTGAAATTGGACCGAATTGCCTGTCACATGATTACCTCTGCCCAATGACAATTTGGGGTTTAATCAAAAGAAGCCACTGTCTGCCTGATTGATCCAAAAACTCTAATGAAGAACGCCTCGCTCAGCTGGGGGACGACTGTTTTTATTTACATCTTTGTCCGCTCACTTTATCCTTCTCTCGCCCTGCCAGTCCAGTCCACTAAGCTACAAAATGTGTTTTTTAAGAATGGCTGACGCTCACTATTACAGGGAAGGAGCCCATCGGAGGGTGCGCGGATTCGTGCACTCCTCTTTCTCGTATTGTTTGAGGATGTCAGTCGAGAACGCCCCCACCACACACACACACACACACACACACACACACATTTCACGCCAGTAGCTATTCATGTAGGCAAGACTCAGACTCAGGCTTCAAAGGTGGAAAAAACTCTCCCCAAAAACTGATATTGAGAACTCTGGACAGAAAAAATCAACAACTCAGTCTGTGCAATGAGTCAGGATATATGTGATTCCCATAAATGTCACACAGAAGGGCTTCAAAGATATATAATAATGACATATGTAGTTTGGCCATGTACACGTGTTGCAATAAAAAATACCATCCATTAAGTTTATATTGACGGATATGACACATTCAGACAATTTCACCCCATAAAAGCACTTTAAGAGCTTCAGCTACACACACATAAACACGTAGGCCTGTGCATGCGCAGAGTCCGCATTGTCTTCAATCACATCCTTTCGATTTTATATAAAGGCACATTTATGAGCCTGTGCAATCTTTTTCGTTTAATCCAAGAAAATGTGAGTTTATAACAAGGTCACGCGCTCTGGGGTGTGCGCACCTAATCATAAACACCAGGATTCAAAGGCACGCTCTTTCTTTTTGTTATGATGCTTGTTGTGTTCATATTTTCCGATTACTAGAACCTATCATAATCCTTATCACTTCATAGATATTATCATAACACTTAGAATGGTTGCATAATTCTGTGCAGAATTTGAAAAGCCATGTAGCCAAAGATTATAACTGTGAATACTTATAAAAGCTTTACTGTATTTTTATGATCTATTCTACTCCAAGGCACCAGTCGCCATTTATAACACATCCATTTTAAGCATGAGTTTGTATAAGGAAATGTTACTGAGTGGTCTCTGCGTGCAGTGATGAGCCATGTCCTCATTCTAGAATAATCCATGAGAGCCACATTTGGGATATTTTGTCGTCAACCAATTCGTCTTATATTTTCATTCAAAAAAATATGATCCAGTAAGGAAGAGAAGGGAAGAAGGAAAGTACTAGGCCTCTCTCAGTTTGTTGCTTATATACCAAACAAAGAGTCCTGGAAGCCTGTGCGCGATCAATCTTACTCGCCAAAAGGTCTGACAGCTCGGTGCCCTCAGAACACATTTAAGGCTTCTAACTCTCCCCCGGATCAAATGCAGCCAGGAAGCGGTGAGAAACACTGGCCACTCAGATTAGAACCAGTTTTTTGCTCGCAGGCTGTCGCTGGAGGGATGTTTTAAAAGACAAGTATGAATCAGGCGACCATTTCCTTTTTTCAAGAGGCGGTTATGCGCCATGGGTGAGTATAGGCTGAACCAGCCTCTTTACCTGGCTTTTATCTTTGATTTGTGAACGCGATTAATATACTGAATTTATTCCTCGTTGTAGCAGACATGCAGGTTTGTAAGAGGACCATAATGTGTGGCGAAGGATATAGTTGCTAAGCAGGAGATGGATGGCTTTTTTGGAATTACGCACAGGCTTTGTGTGCAAGGAAAGGAGTGGGTGGCGGCATTTAGTGGACCCCAGCTTGTCCTACACACTTGTCTTTACGCCAGGGTTGATTTAAGACCAGTTTCCCACGGATGAAAACGCAACGAAAGATATACAATTGTCCCATTTGAGTTAAAACGTTATTTACGCGCTACCTGGTTGTGACGCATATGGGTCAAATCAGTGTCTTGCTGTGGACGCGTGTGCGTGTGTGCGTGCGTAAATGTGAGTGTGTGTCCGTGTTGGATGCAGAAATACTCAGTGCATCAGCTTTTTTTTTCGTCTGTCACACCATGGTTCAATTGTTCTAGGTTTCCCTGCTAACCATATGTCAGGGCAACTAATGTCCATGCCCTGTTGTGGCCATCAGATTGGGTTCAAAATTATTTCTTGGTGCAAAATGAGCACAAAACAAATAACACTGTTCACAGGGAAAATATATGGAGGGGATATTTCGATTGCTTTTAGAAAAGTAAAGCTAAAATTTTGCCTGCAAAAACAAAACCTGAATATTTAAAATACCTTCAGAAAAATACAACGCTCCTCCTTGACACAATACAAAAATGGAACTGAAAATAATGGCATTAACACATAATAATTCGTGCAGTTTCATATATTTCAACACACTGTCATTTTCCAGCTTTCCAGTGATAATTTCCTTTACTGGAACCGGGGCATATGTGTTGAGCTTCTGCAAATGTGCAAAATAATGACACAAATAACCCCCTGTTATGAATCTGACCCAGGCTGGATTCTCTGACTGACTGAATATATCAGGGAATTATTTTTCAAACGATTTCTCATTTAGCTTGTTGTCTTCCTGCAGAATCTCCAGAAGAGCCCGGCTGACATTTTTATTATTATGGATGTGCCCACGCAGATGAGACAAGGGGAGAAGGCCACCCGAGAGTTTTTCCCACGTCGAATCAAATGGAATGGGGAGAAATCAAGTAGCTGTTTTCCAACATTTGGCATTTTCATTTGTTATATGCTGTGATTAATTATCGCATTAATTCCATGTTGTTTTTGATGCAATGCAATTTTCAAATGATCATCCATGATTTAAATAGGTTTTCATTTATGGATTTTTTTTTTGTCAGTGCATTTTTTTGCCTTTGTGAAATATTTAACAACAATATTGACTTTTTATTTAAGTACCAGAAATATATGTTTGCTGTGTCTGTTTTGTAGTGTATTTAAATATGTGTTGATGCTCTTGGAATTCAAACGGAAGAATGTGCTACAATTATATTTCAAATATTTTATTTATTTCTTCGAACTGGAGCAGCATGGAATGTATGACATCGAAAAAGAAATAAATGATGTCGGGTTTTTTCTTCAATAAAGAAACTGCTAACGTGTGTCCTTCTTCACACTCTTATTGCATGACTGATTGATTTTACATTCGCTGAGAAAATAAAACACCTCCTCGAAGAAGAAAAAATGAGACAGAGCTTTATAGCAACATCGTGTTTGTGTTGCTGCTGCTGTGGGCTGACTACGTGTAAGGGCTGGAAAGGGCCGAGACGCACCAACCTTCTCCCCACGCACAGGTCGCAGGGGTGTCAAATAATACTAAAGGACTCTTTTTTTACACCGAACAAAAATAAATAACATTACAACGTCCAATAGAAGAACACAAGCAAGGGAGGCTGCGTGGAAGCTTATGACCCTTGTTCTGAAAATGTATTTCCCTCATAATCCCATCTCGTGGCTCTTGAGGATCCTTTCACAAGTGCAACAAAATGCAAAACACAATTCTTCAACAGCGGATAAATAAAATACGGACAAATTCACATTAAAATGAATAACATATGCTCATAATAATACCCTGTTTGAGTTTCGATTTTAAAACAAGATTTTTTTTAAAAAAAAAAAGATTAAATAGGCCTA